>PVJX010005066.1:0-88505 GCA_004027295.1 Dolichotis patagonum
TATGATTTGAAAGTAGTTTAATGAGGCTTAAATATAGTAAATGAAAGAAAAATGAAAGATGTTTTTAAAAGTGTTCACTTATTTGAGCATGGAGTCCCTTTTATATCCTACTGAAGACTTTGACTTTATCTTGAGGCATATTTGTGAGTTACAATTTGTAATCTTTGCTCTGAACTAAGTAGTGGTTACTAAATTATGCCTCACCTGATCATAAATGGAAGTCTTTACCCCTAGTTCCTTAAAATGTGACTGTACTTGGAGATACAGCCTTTGAAGGTAAAATGAGACCATAAAGGTGAGTTTTAAGAAAGATTGCAGGACACAGACAGATACAGGGATGACACAGGGAAAAGACTGGCAAGGAGAAGAACTTAGAAAAAAAAACAATTCTATTGATATTGTGATCTTGAACTTCTTTCCTCCAAAGATAAAAGAAAATAGTTTTCCATTGCTTACACTACCCAATCTTTGGCATTTTACTATGGCAGTCTAAACAAATGAATACAATCATTACTATAGTTCCAAACCTTTTAAATTACTTTGAAAAATAAATATAATTACATTTGTGCTTATTCCTATAATAGTAACACGGTACTCAATACCTCAAAATTTCATATAAATTATTGATTGTTACAAAAATTAGTGAAACAATCTTGGTAGAGGAATAGAGGCACAGATAGTGTTTGTTAGAAAAACTGTTTCAGAAGTATGGAGGGTTGATTGGAGGAATATCAGTTAGGAAAGTATTGGGAAGTCTTTATGGAACCTGATGAACATCATACTAACCCTTTTCCTTGATTGATTTTTAAGTCAGTTGAAGAATAAAACACAAATTTTGGAGATAGTGATACCAATAATATCTTCGATAAAAGCTATAAATAATGTAAAAAGTTATAAAAAATAACTATAAATAGTATAAAAAGTTCAAGAATGTATCTTGCCATGAGAACAAAATAGACTTCTTAATTCTCTCCCATATACCAGAACTTAGAGCAGTTCAGTTAAGAGTTATTTGAATCTTTAAACACAGTACATTTATTCAGATCACTTCCACGCACTTGTCTTGGTAGATTCCTTTATATGAAAGAGACCAAAACCTCTCCCTGATGTACCCGGTGGAGAAATCGTAGGTCATCTAATTACTCATGACTGTAAGTATACTTTTTCTTTTGGGAAAGGGGCAATAGTCAGTCAGAGTTATTACAGCATCCTAAGGAATAAAGCTTTATATTATGATATATCTAGTACGTTAAACAAGATATCTCTAATTAAACAGTGAACTAGGAACTTGCATTCAATTCCATTTCCATTACACTCTCTCTCTAAAATAGTCCAATGACAGATTATAGTGCAAAATCTTGGGGATAAAAACGAGGGTCAGTTTATCTTAGGCCATATTGGCCCCGTGATCTGTGAAATTATTCACTTTTCCCAAAGAGTTTGGGAAAAGTGAGTCTGTGGAAAATGTTCATGAACATTTAATTTCCAAAGTGCTCACCTAGGCTGTAAAGATTAGTTGGTTTTGCTACCTGTCTGAACTAGTCAGAAACGGATTTTAAGAACTATGAAAATGATGTGCCAGGGATTTAGCTCAGCAGTTCAAGCGCTTGCTTGGTAAGCGCAAGGTTGTGAGTTCAATCCCAAATACAAAACAAAACAAAACAAAACAAAACCCCAGAAAAAAACTATGAAAATGATGTTAACTTCAATATTCTTTCATGGGATATTTTAGTCCCTCAATAATTTAACTCCTCAGTTGAACAAGAGCACATTCCATGTTTTGAGTTCAATTACACTGACAATTTTAAATTCTAAAACATGAAGTAATTTTTTTTTTCTTTCTTTGGGTGGCAGAACTTTTCTTAATATGAAACCATCTTTTTTGAAAAGCATATAACTTTTTTAGTTTTTGGCAACCTACAGGCTTCTACACTTGGGAAAAAACGATGTAGTGTTTGTTAACCAAGAAATCAATTGCTTTTCTTAATTGTGAATATTTCCCTGTTAACTGGCATTTACTTAGTCTCTGGACTGTAAAACCTTTGGATTTTTACATTGCACTTTTCCTTTCAATTTTATAGGTTATCATTTAACTTCAGAGGTCAAACAGAAAAAAAATGATGGCCCCTCAGGCTAAAGGTAGTCTTCATTCAGAAATAATTATTAAGTCTCACATTATTTGCTTCTGAGCTCTAAAAACTTTAATGAGACTCACTGTGTTTCTGGAACATATCATAAGACAGCAATATAGCAGAAAAGTGACAGAGAAATTGCTTTAAGTTGAGTAAAGGAGAAAACAACATTCAGAATGGCATATCAGAATACTTATTCAGAGTAATTTTGACATGTTCACTCAGTTGGATTCAGAACATGGTATGGCAAGTTATCTTCAACATGGTATGGCAAGATAATCTTTTATCTGTAATGGAGCCATTCCTAGGTCTGTGGAATGAATGAATGAATTAATGCATGAATATTCAAATGCTGGTTAGGCAAATGTAAACACACGTCTAACCTGTTATTCAGACAATATACTGGATCATTCATGAAATGCATTTCTTAACATGAGTCATGGTCAAAATAGTATGAGGCTGGCAAATTATGACTCAAGCATCAAATATGCATACCATCTCTTTTTGTAAATTAAGCCTTTATGAAACATATCTACACTCATTCATTCACATATTGCCTATAGCTTTACATAATGCCATGGCAAAGATGAGCAGATATCACAGCCACCTTAAAGTTTGCAAATCCTAAAATATTTGCTTTTTGACTATCTACAGGAAGTTTGTGGTCCCTGTATTAAAAGTTATTGGACACCTTTCACATAGATAATATGGTTTTGGCCGTTTAGAAAAATAAAGCAAATACAATCAATTGCTATACAATTTAGAATTTATGTTCTTTCTGTGAAGTTAAAATAAACATTACTAGGGTATCAACATTACTTGTAAGTATTTTTAAATTGAGCTAATTGTAAATAATTTCAGATTTGCGCTCCAAGTAAATATGTCATCACCGAACATGAAGATGTTCTTGAGTAGTAAGTTTATACTATCTGGTCTGATAGGTCTCAGAAATCACCTACTGCTTGTAAATTTTGCAAACACTACGCAAGAAGATTCAACCAACCAATAGTCCTGTTTATAGGCTTTATATATGCTTTCAAAACTATATCACTGTGAGACTAATTGAAAATGCTGTTAGAGAAACTGGGACCGTGCTCAGTTATAGATCAAATGCCTAGCAAACATGAATCCCTGAGCATAAACCCCAGCTTTCAAAATAAAAAGAGTCAGAAAATACAGCTAGAGTTAGTGAATTAAACAGTAATTTTACCACAAGGACATGATGCTGGATATGGGTAAGTATAAAGCAGAGCAAATAGTATTGAACTAAATGTTCTCTTTCCAAAAATCTGGGCTAATGAAGTTATTCATGACCATAGAAGATTGTTTCTTATGGTTATTTATATTTGTTTAAACTGTGCTTATTGAGCCTTATACACATAAACTATGATGGATGCTAGAAATTGCAACAATCCACATAATTTACAATATGGTGCACGTAATGTGAGAGGAAAAGTATGAAACTGGATAGGTTGGTTTCCGCTGTGAATCAAAACTAAAACAGAACAGCCTTTATCCTATCAGAAATGAAAACAAATAGGAAGATTTCAGTCAGGGAGTAAGATGATGATATGTGTTTCACATACTTCTTTTCAGGTTAACAAGTGGATCTAAAAGGGTAATGCATAGAGAAACAAATAACAATCAGGTTATTTCAGTAATCCAATTGAAAAATAATGAAGGGCTGTCATGAGTGCAGCAAGTTGATGGACCAGCTCGTGAGTAAAGATATGAAATGCATTGGAAATAAAACCACAAAATTTGTGAAGAATGATAAGAAATTAAACTGGAAGTAGAGATCTCTAATAGAAGGTATTTTACACCATGTTAAGAAATTCAAGTTTTCCTTAAAGGCACTCAGAAGCCACTGAAAGTAAAAGCACTCTTCTGCAGGGGGGAAAAGAATTAAACTCAAGCTCAGAGGTAGAGAGACTCACTAGCAAGCTATTTCCAGGAAACCTTGTTAGAAAGTGGTTGTAAGTAAGACTGTAAACATATTAATCAGATTAAGTTCCTCTTGTCCAGGTCACAAGTGGGACAGTCTACTTGTGAAAGTACACAAGTAAGCTATATTGCAAGATTGGAAAGATATTTTAGAGCATATTAGTCATAGAGTATTGGACTGGTATTCCATGCAAAGTTCTGAAATTGTATATGTGGACATGTTTTGAGAATACCTAAATTTTTTTCTGTGATAGGTTATTCTTTAGGAACACTATCCCACAGGACATCAAGCACCTGAACATTCTATAAAGAGAACTAGATGAAACAATAGACCTTTTCCTTGCTTCTGGTTTTTAT
This sequence comes from Dolichotis patagonum, assembly GCA_004027295.1. Taxonomy (NCBI): domain Eukaryota; kingdom Metazoa; phylum Chordata; class Mammalia; order Rodentia; family Caviidae; genus Dolichotis; species Dolichotis patagonum. The sequence continues at coordinate 4,434 of PVJX010005066.1, forward strand.
TTGAAATCCAGTATCAAGGCTATTTGCATCATCAGCAATTTACTGCAAAAAGAGCTTGATGACTTATCTCCAGTGGTGCATCTAATTTTGTGACATCATCTCACATGTATAATTGCTATTGATTTGATCCCTAAAGAAACATTAGTGCTGTTTCTGTGGCAGGAGGAATTTGCATAAAACCAAGTTCTCCTGTGAAGCTGTACTCTTCCAATTAATCTTGGAAAGGAGAAAGGATTTTAGTCATCTGTGAATTACATTGTTTAAATTTACACATATCAATTTTATTTTTCCAAATGCACAAGTCAACCTTGCACAACACATATGTGTATGTATGTGTGTATGTGTGTGTGTGTGTGTGTATATACACACACACAATTTTCTATTGTTTCTCACATAGAAAATAAAACAGCCTGAATTCAGATATTTTCTTACTTTTCTATGTTAACTTTGTATTTGAATATTCTATACATGATCATTTTTTATTCTGAACATAAAGTTAATATAATGCATTAAACTATTTTAGTGTCAAATATTGTTATCTTTTGCTGCTAAATCATTCTCCAACAGTCTCATATTTAGAGGTAGCGCCTGTTTGGAGTACATGGGTCACTAAGATGTGAACTGGAAGTGCATAATCTTGTCTCAAGGTCCTCCCTACTATCTATTTCCTGGCTGCCATTGTTGGAGCACTTTTCCTCCACTCTTCCTGTTCACCGAGGTATTTCTGACTTGGAACCCACAGACTGGACTGAACCTATGACACTGTGATACAAAATAAACTATTTCTCTTTTAAATTGTGTGTGCCAGTTGTTTTGTGGCAGTGATGGGAAAGTGACTAATAATTTCTAGAGTGTACATGATCTTGTGGTTTAGAAGCCTTTGGAAATGGTTTGTGGAAGGAGTTTGGAAGTTTGGAGATGCTGTCAGAATGATGGAAATGCAGATGGTAAAGGCAAGGCCCATGAGATTTCAGATTGGATTGAGGACTCTGTTGGAAATGTGACTGGAGTCCATGCATGTTTCATTATGGCAAATAATTTGTCCATGATTTGTCCTTGTACTTAGACTTGGAGAGAGACTGAAATTAAGGAAGGTAGACTAATTAATCTTATAGAGGAAATTTCTAGGATATTCAATGTTTAGTTTGTGTCATGGCTACACCTGGCTGCTTTCAGCCAGATTCACAGTGAGAATTAGGAACAAAAAGCAGAGTCAAGTGACGTGTGTAGTTTGACAGAAAGGAAGCACCTGTAAAGTTAAGGAAAAGAAATATGAGTTTGCTGAAAAGGTTAACAATAAAAAGAAGCCAAGTACTTTGTATTAGAAGAGTCAAAGCAAGGAAGCATCTCAAGAATTGGCCAGACCCCACCAATCATAGGCTCAGAGGTATAAAAATCTAAAACTTTAATTTAAGGGGATGGCCCCTTGTACCCCTTTTCACGGTGGACGTTTTAGGAAATTGCGTCCCTGACATTCTCTTAAACATACTCAGTAATTGAGGCACTTAGGGGTTTAGGCAGATATAGTCTGTGAGGACCAAACTACTACTCAGACTGGTGGCAGACATTGACCTTATCCTTATGGTGTTTGTGCGTCAGAAATGCAGAAAGCAAGAATTATGGGATCTACCTAGATTCACCAAAGGAAGACCTGGAAGACTAGGCAGTGTGCCCCTGAGTTAGCAGTGCATGAAGCTATAAGAGAAGATACAGTGGAGATCACAGGAAAGTTGCAGATATGAGGAACACATGTGGACATAATACATATGCTGTGGAAGTCTGCAAGCTATTAGGTGAGCTAGCCTAAGAGAGAAAGTTTGTTCACTGCAATGGGCAATGATATAGGGTGGAGCTACTTAAGCCCTTTGTAACTTACATTTCATTACAACTTGCTATGCACACTGGATATAGAACTACAAGGTTTATTTTTTTCCTCGCTATATCCTGGTCTTTCTTTGTTCTAATTTCTTTCTATACCCCTATTACCCTCTTTGGAATAGGAATATTTACCCTGTGGCACTGTATATAGGAAATGTTTAACTTTTAAGTGTTTTTTTCAATTATTTTTATTGACATATATTTGCAGCACATAATGATTACAGTCATCATGAGAAGTAAGCATATGTACATAACACAACTTGATTTTCTTATTTTTATACCCTTTCCCTCACCCCTTTCCCTTCCTGTCATCTCTTTGTCCCCTTCCATTTTGCAAATGACCTGTCTCCCTATTTTCTATTATGTATCTTTTATTTTGTTTTTTATTTATGTATTTAGGCTTAACTTTCTAATTTTTATATACTTTCACAGCTATGAGTTTGATTTGAATTCGTGAGGAGACTTTGAACACTTACTTTTAAACACTGCTTGTGATTTATATCTAGGTGTCAGCTGAGAGCCTCCTGTATTTATATGTGGGGTTTTTTACTTCATCGTGGGTGTGTGATACTGAATTATGGCTGCATGACAGCTGGAGTAGTCCACTGATTGGCTTAACATATTTCTGAATATGGATAAAGGGAAGCCCTACCTTGGGTGTGGGTGGCACCAGTCATTAGATTTGTAGCCTGAATGGAATAGAAAGGCAATGGAAGGCTCACTGCTGACTACTTCCTGCCTGCCATGCCATGGACAGTTTTTCCTCTGCCATGTTCCTAGATAGAAAACTACAAATTATGTTCTAAATTTAAAACTGACCTCCTTTAACTCATGGATGTTGGGTGTTTTGTCTCAGAAACAAGAAAATAACTAAGGTACTGCTGAAAATATAAAGATTTTGGTAGCTTATAAATGGACTAAATATATTTTATAAAATTAGATGGACATGAGCCTTTTGGGGATCAGGGACAGAATTTTATGGTTTAGCTCTAAAGTATCTCACAAAACTCTTGTAGTCAGTGGTGGAGCCTGGTTAGAAGAGGCAGATCACTGGGATGTGAACTGGTAGTTTGTATTTTTGGTGCTGGCTCCTGACACCCTTTCTCTCTGATTCCTAGCCAGGATAGGGAGAGTGGCTTTCTTTTGATACGCCCCATCACCATATTATTTTTGTTTCAGAGCCAGCTGACCATGGACTGAAATTTTTAAACCTTTGGTCAAAATAAACCTGTTGTATTTAAGTTGCAGACTTTTAGTACTTTATTCCAGAGATAGTAAAATGAGTAATACAAGTATCGTACCTTGCACAACACAGTTGACCCAAAAATGAATGTCAATATTTTTGGGACCCAGTATAATGTTCTGGCCAAGTATTAGTTTTTAAAATGTAAATTGTTTATATGCTTGTTTGAAGGGAGAAGAAAGTTGTATATGTTTAGTGTCAGTCCCCCAATGCTCTCAGAGTGCTGGAAATGTATTTCTTTCTATGTATTATATTTTTATTAATATTTTAATTAAAAACTCAATTTATTACTACATATGTTACTACCAATATGTCTATCAATATAGATATTGTGTTTCACCCAAAGTAAGATTTGGTCTCATGTTAATTTTTTCTCTGAAGATGAGATAGGTCTTATTTTCAAGGAATGTCTTACTTTTCCATGTACAACAATCTACATTTACTCATTTGTTCATGAACAAATATCTACATTTCTACTTTTCTAACTTCATTTTTATAGAAGCTTTGGACCTAATATCACATGTCCAGTAGAGTTTTCTTTAAAAGAGCTCTTCTTATCCATTTCTCCTGCTTGTAGTGCATTAGCAACAAGGCTATCAGTGATAATAGCCTATGAATTTTTCAACCAAGTCATGACCTCTTACAGACTAGGCTTCACAAAGTTTCTATTAAATGTTAAAGATGTGAGAGAGGAATGGCAACAAAAATGATGATAGTTAAGAATGATGATCCATAAAAAAGTGGGAAAAATTGCAGGCTTCAAAATTCAGAAAAGGTTTCTCTATTTCACCGTGAGATAATTATGTTCATTACAACCCATGTTATGTTGAATTATGAAGAGTCATATAAGACAAAGCATTGTTCATTCCTTATCAAGTGCATACCTTATTTGTGCTTTGTGTATGTACTTCAAGTGGTCATTTGGCAATAAGTCTTTTTCTTATTTTAAAGAGAATAAAACAAAAGAGGTCAGAACAGAGCAGATCAGAACAGGACAACATAGGAAACACAGTACTTGATGTTAAAACAACCAGAAATTAACAGTAGCTATCACAATATCTCTTTCTCTGCTATAGTTGAGCATAGTTTCAAATACAATAATATCAAACACAACAAAATAGTATAAAACCATTCAAAGAGTGAAAGAATTACAGGGCATTCTGAACCGAATAACAGAGAATGATCAATGGGTACTATAATATCTCATTTTCGATAAAAAAAAATTTTATACTATCACACATATTCAAATTCCAATAAGGCACAATGTGATAGATAGAACCAATGGTAGTAGAAGAATAGAAGCATGGTAGGAATTCTAAGGATGATATTAAATCAGCAATAGCTGTCATAATGTTTTGTTTTCTTCAAAACAGCTGTTCATACCATGATGCATGATATAGTCAAACAAAACAGAATAAAACCATTCCAACTGATGAATGAAAACATTGAAAGGCTTCAAAGCTATGCGATGGGGACTCATGCTTACCATAAAACCTTATATAGTCTTATCAACTCTCATACTAGGGAGACTATACGGTATTTACACTTGTGAGTTTGGTTTATTTCACTTAAGAGAATGGTCTCAAGTTGTGTCCATTTATTTATAAATATCTCAATGTGGTCATTCTTTATAGATGAGTAATACTCCCTTGTATAAAAATGCCAAATTTTTTTTTATCCATTCCTCAGTTGATGGGTACTTAGGTTGTTTCCAAGATCTGGCTATTACAAATTGTGCTGCTATAAACATGGGTGCACATATATCACTGTGGTATGATGTTTTCATTTCTTCTGGGAATATGCCTAGAAGTGGGATAGCTGGGTCAAATGGGACCTCCAAACCCAGGTTTTTGAGGAATCTCCAGAATAACCTCCACAGTGGTTGCACCAGTCTACCCTCCCACCAACAGTGCAGAAGAGTTCCTTTTTCCCCACAGCCTCTCCAGCACTTGTTGTTGGTAGTTTTTTCTATCCTGGCCATTCTTTCTGGGGTGAAATGGAATCTCAGTGTGGTTTTAATTTGCATTTCTCTAATAACTAATGATGATGAACATTTTTTCATATATTTATTTGCCATCCGTATTTGTTCATCTGAGAACTGTGTATTCATTTCAGATGCCCATTTTTGGATTGGGTCTTTGAATTTCACGGGTCTGATTTTTTTTTAATTTTAATTTTTTATAAGTTCTAGAGAGAAGTGCTTTGTGTGAGGGACAATCCATTAAGATTTTTTCCCAATTTGTGGGTTTTCTTTTCACTCTGCTGGAAATCTCTTTCGACATGCAGAAACTCTTTAATAAGTTATGGTCCCAGTTATTGATTCTGGGAAGTATTTCCCGTGCAGTTTGATTCTTGATCATGAATTCTCTACCTACCCCTATATCTTTGAGGTTTTTACCTACTTTGTCTTCCAACAGATTTAGTGTTTCTGTTTTAAGATTTAGATCTTTGATCCATTTAGATTTTAGTTTAGTACATGGTGAAAGGCATGGGTTTAGTTTTAGTCTTCTGCATATGGATAGCCAATTTTTCCAGCACCATTTGTTGAAGAGACTATCATTCTTCCAGCGAACATGTTTGGCCCCTTTATCAAAGATAAGGTGGTTGAGTGAGTTTGTGGTCGTGGTTGTATCTTCCAATCTATTCCACTGAGCTTCAGGTCTGTTTTTATTCCAGTACCATGTTGATTTTATTACTGTAGCTTTGTAGTATAATTTCAAATCAGGGATTGTGATGCCTCCTGCCTTGCCTTTGCTGCTTAGAATTGCCTTTGCCATTCTAGGTCTCTTCTGGTTCCAGATGAATTTTAGGAGTGATTTCTCTAGATCTATGAGGTATGGTAGTGGTATTTTGATTGGGATTGCATTGAATCTGTATAGTAATTTTGGGAGAATGGCCATTTTCATAATGTTTGTTCTTCCTATCCATGAACAGGGGATGTCTTTCCATTTTTTGAGGTCCTCTTCGATTTCCTTTTTCAGGGTATTATAATTTTTGCTGTATAGCTCTTTTATTTCTTTCGTGAGATTAATTCCTGAGTATTTCATTTTTTTGGATGCTAGTGTGAAGGATATGGTTTCTCTTACCTCTCAGTATTTTTGTTGTTAGTGTATAGGAATGCTATTGATTTTTGAATATTGACTTTGTATCCAGCTACATTGCTGAATTTATTTATTATATCTAGGAGTTTTTCAATGGAGTTTTGGGGGTCTTCTATGTAAATCATCATGTCATCTGCAAATAATGATAATTTAACTTCCTCTTTTCCTATCTTTATTCCTTTTATTTCTCTCACTTGTCTAATTGTTCTGGCTAGTATTTCCAGTACTGTGCTGAATAGGAGCGGTGACAAGGGAACATCCTTGTCTTGTACCTGATTTTAAGGTAAAGGCTTTCAGTTTTTGGCCATTTAATATGATGCTGGCTGTAGGTTTGTCATAGATGGCCTTTATCATATTGAGGTAAAGACCTTCTATTCCAATTCTGTGTAAGGTTCTTATCATGAATGAGTGTTGGACTTTATCAAAAGCTTTTTCTGCATCTATAGAGATGAGCATGTGGTTGTTGCTTTTGGCTCTATTGATATGGTGGATTACATTTATTGTTTTACATATGTTGAACCATCCCTGCATTCCTGGGATGAATCCCACTTGGTTGGGGTGAATAATTTTCTTGATGATTTGCTGCATCCTGTTTGCTAATATCTTATTGAGAATTTTTGCATCTATGGTCATTAGGGAAATTGGCCTATAGTTCTCTTTTTTAGTTTGGTTTTTCTCAGGTTTTGGTACTAGAGTAATACTTGCTTCCAGGAATGACTTAGGAAAAATTGCTTCCCTTTCAATTTCATTGAAGAGTTTGAAGAGTGTTGGCATTAAGTCTTCTTTGTATTTCTTGTAGAATTCTGCAGTGAATCCATCTGGGCCTGGGCTCTTCTTTGTTGGCAAGGTCTTCATTACATTTTCAATTTCAGTAATAGAAATTGGGTTATTCAGCAGTTTTACATCTTCCTGATCCAGCTTTGGTAGTTCATATGTATCTAGGAATCTGTCTATTTCTTCAGTGTTATTGAACCTATGAGAGTAGAGGTTTTCGAAATAGGTGTTGATGATCTTCTGTATTTCCACTGAGTCTGTGGTAATTTCACCTTTTTCATTCCTTATTGCATGAGTTTGAGTTTTCTCTTTCCTTTTTTTACTAAGATTGGCTAGGGGCTTATCAATTTTATTTATTCTTTCAAAGAACCAACTCTTTGATTCATTGATCCTTTGTACTGTTTTCTTAGTCTATTGTGTTAATTTCTGCTCTAATCTTTATAATTTTCTCCCTTCTTTTGGCTTTTGGCTTGGCTTGCTCTTCTTTTTCTAGGTGTTTGAGTTCTAGCGTTAGGTTGTTTATTTATTTATTTTTTTAATTTGAAAGAGAATAAAACAAAAGGGGGCAGTACAGAGCAGATCAGAACAGGACAACATAGGCACACAGTACTTTACATCATTTGTGTTCGTTCTGTCTTCCTGATGTGGGAACTCTGTGCAATAAATTTTCCTCTGAGCACTGCTTTCATTGCATCCCACAAATTCCGGTGAGTTGTGTTTGTATTTTCATTTGCTTGTAGATAAGGCAATAAGTCTTGAGTTTATCTGTTTACATAAGTGTATACTTCTCATCCAAAGGAACTGCATGGATGTTTACAAATATATAATTATAATTTTAGGAAAGTTTTCTGTAGATCTGTGAGGTATACTAATGGTATTTTGATTTGGATTACATTAAAGCTGTATATTAATTTTGGGATTATGGCTATTTTAACTATGTTCATTCTCCCTATTCATGAGAAAGGGATATGTTTCCATTTTCCAATATCCTCTTTTATCACCTTTTTTCAGAGTAATGTAAATTTCAATATATAGGTACTTTACTTCCTTTGTTAGGTAGGTTCCTAAGTATTTCATCTTTTAAATGCTGTGAATGATGTTGTAATCCTAATTTCTGTCTCACGGATTTTGTTTTTCTGTATAGGAATGTGATACATTTTTGACTGTTGACAGTATCCAGCTACACTACTGAATTTGGTTATTAAATCTACAAGTCTTTATGTGGAATTGTTTGGTGTCTTCCATGTAGACAGTGTGTCATGTCCCCTGGGAATGATAACTTGACTTCTTCCTTTCCTATACTTATTCCTTTTATTTCTATCTCTTATCTAACTGCTCTAATATTTCCAGAACAATATTGAAAGGAATGATGATAGTAGGCATCTTTCTCTTCCTGATTTTAGAATGAAAGCTTTCATTTTATTTATACTTAGTATGATGTTGGCTGTTGATTTGTCATGGATGGCTTATAACAGATTGAGATAAAGACAGTGCATTTGGATTTACTGCAGAGTTTTTAAAAATCATGAATGAGTGTTGGACTTTGTAAAAAGCTTTTTCTGCATCTATTGAGATGGTCATGTGAATTTTGTGTTTGGTTCTGTTAATATGGTGTATTGCATTTATTGATTTGCATATGTTGAACTATCCCTGAATCCTTGGGATGTATCATACATGGTCATGGTACACAATCTTCTTGATGATTTGCTGAATTTGGTTTGGAAATATGAAGATTTTGCATCTATATTCATTAGGCAGATTAGCCTATAATTTTCTTTATTGGTGGAGTCTCTCTGGTTTTGGTATCAAGGTAATATTTGCTTCTAGGAATGAGTTAGGGAGTATTGCTTCCCTTTTAATTTCATTGAAGTGTTTGAGGACTATTGGTATTAAATCTTCTGTAAATTTCTTGTAGAATTCAGTTGTCAACACATCCATGCCTGAGATTTTCTTTGTTGATAAAGTTTCAATTACAGTTACAATTTCATTGATAATGGGTCAGAATTTTTCAGAAATTTTATCTTCTTGATTCAGCTTTGGTAATTAATACGTGTCTAGGAATCTATTTATTCTGTGTTTTCCATCTATGCAAGTAAAAGTTTTTAAAACAGGTATTGATTGTCTTCTGAATTTCTGCAGGATCTGTAGTGATTACAAACTTTTTATTCCTCATTGCATGATTTTGAGTCTTTGTTTCTTTTTATGATGAGATTGACTAAGGACTTATCAATTTTATTTAATCTTTCAAAGAACCAACTCATTGATTTATTCTTTATATTGATTTCTTAGTCACAAGTGTGTTAGTTTCTGCTTTGATCTTTATAACTTTCTCCCTTCTATGTGCTGTGAGCTTTACTTGCTCTTCTTTTTATAGAAGTTTGAGGTGTAACATTAGGGTGTTTATTTGTGCTCATTCTGTTTTCCTGATGTGAGAATTCACTGCTATAAATTTCCCTCTTAAGACTGTTTATGTCCCACAGGTTCTAGTATATTGCACCTGCCTTTTCATTTGATTGTAGATATTATTTAATTTCTTCTTTAATTTCATCTGTTTATGGATTTTTGCCATTAACTTCCAAATTTATTTCACTATGGTCAGATAATATGCACTGGAAAATTTCATTTCCTTTGCATTTTATTTATTTGTTTATTTTTTTTTCAGTAGCGGGGATCAAACTCGTGACTGTGTGCTTGCAAGGCAGGCACTTATACTGCTGTGTTAAATCCTCAGTCCTTCATTTGCATTTTATGTTCTGTGGGCTAGTATATGATCTATTTTAGAGAATGTCCCATGTGCACCTGATAAGAATGTGTATTCTGGTGTTGTTGTATAGAATGCTTTTAAACATCAACTAAGTCCATTTGTTCACAGGTTTGGTTCAGTTCTTTTGTATGTTTGCTAATTTTTTTTCTGACTAATCTATTTGTGATATTAAGGCATAAAGTTCCCCATTACAATTGTGTTACTGCTCATTTGACTTTTCATGTCTGTCAATGTTGTTCTTATATAGTTAGGTGCGTGTGTGTTTGGTGCATAGCTATTTATGATTTTTATTGTCTCCTACCAACCTTTTTCCTCTAACAAGTGACCGTCTTTATTTCTTTTGATCGTACTTGGTTTGAAGATCACATTGTCTGCAAGCAGAATAGCTACCATGTTTTTCCATCCTTTGACTTTCACTTATAAATTTTTTAATGCCATGCATTTCTTTTATGCAGCATATTGTAAAATTTTGTTTCTTGATGAATTCTATGAGTCTTTTTATTTTCATTGGTGAATTGAGGCCATTTAAGTTGATGTTTATAATTGATATGAATTGGTTTATCTTTGTCATGTTATTTTCCTGCTGTTGGATCCCTATCATTCCCCTCTTTTTAATTGTTTGCCCTGCTTGGCAGTTTCTTTCTGTGATTTTTCTTGGAATTGTAATTATTTTTATCTCTGTGTAGAATATCTTTCAGTACTTTTTGTAGAGTTTGTTTTGTAGTCTTAAATTTTTTCAGTTGTTCCGTGCCACGAAAGTATCTTTTTTTCTGCTCTAATTTTAAAAGATATTTTTGCAGTGTTCATCAATCTGGGTCCAACATTTTCTTTCATGACTTGAAATAGGTCACTCCAAGATCTTCTTGACTGTGGATTTATGTTAAGAAGTCTGCTGTGTTTCTGATGGACTTCTATTCATAGGTGATATGCTTTTTTATTTCTCTAATAGCTTTTAATCCTTTCTTATGCTGAATTTCTGGGATCTTGATTAGTATGTGCCTTGTGTACATTTGTTTTGGTTAAAGGTAATTGGAATTCTATATGCCTCACTCAACTGTGTGTCTTTATTTTTCCATGCTCGAGAAATTTTCAGCTATTATTTCTTCAAATAGGTTTTTATGTTGTTTGTGTTCATTTCTGATTTTTCATTGACACCATATATTCTTATATTATTTTTGTTTTCATCATCTAAAACTGTTGAATTGTTGTGTCTTCATTTTTGTTATTTTCAAAAGATCTTTCCTTTCATGATCACTAAGTGAGATCCTGTCTTCAAAGTTTGAAAATTTGTCTTCAGTTTAATTCAAATGGTTTTTCCAGGTTTCAGTGGAATTTTTAATTTCCTAGATGTCTTGAGTCCATTTTATGCATTCTATTTCTTTCCTATATTGATCGTTCATGGTCTCTATCCTCTTCATGTTATCATCTAGTTTTTTTTAATTATCTCTATTCTAGATTTGCTGAGCAATTTCTTTATAAATATTGACTTTTTTTACCTGATAAATTATTTTTAATCTGATTACCTGTATGGCCTCATGGATTTGTTTCTTTTGTTCAGTTGCTATCATTTCAGAAATGTCATATATATGACTTCCATTTCCCTCTGTCTCATGGTCTGCTGTATTTTTCTGGGTGAATGGAGTTCTGAGGTTGTATTATGCTACAGTGTCTTGTCATTTTCTATGTGAAAAGTTTTTACTTTGTTTTCACTATTGATCCTTGTAAGTTTTTGTAGTAGGTAGTTTTATCATTTGTATCAAAGCCCCTCTAAAGGAAGATTTGTTACTCAGGATGTCGTCTGTGTATAGCAGATTCTTGGTTTCTGTCTGTCCCAAGATCATACTTTCCAATAAATTAAGAGTGAGATATTGGTATCTGTTTGGCTCAACACATAGTCTTGTGGTGTTGGGGTGTGGTGAGGTAAATACCCCTGAACTTCCCAATGTTTTTTCAGAAGTGAGAAAAACTGACTAAAACAGATTATGATATCCTAGATAAAGTAGTATATTTACCAATAACAGCATCATCAAGCACAGTTTAGAAACTGGCAAATGTGGTATCTATTCATTTTATGTCTTTAAAAATAGGAGCAAAATCTACAATTATATTACAAAACTGATAGAAAATTGGGAGTTTGTATACAAAGGTTTTCCTCTTTGTGGAGTGAATTTAACCTGTGATGGGGAAATTTAAGAAAGATTGTGGACAAAGCAAAGATAACTGAATAGAAATTGGAAAGAGGGCTAGATTACAAAATGTGATGATGGGAGATTTGGGAAACCACATATCAAGGAAATAAAAAATTGTATCAAAAGCTGGCAAAACAGTCTCAATGAAAGTGAAGGTAGACTTTCAAACCTTGAAGACAAGATTGCATTTAGTGCACAGGAAGGGAAAGATCTTTTAAAAATAACAGTGAATGAGGAAATAATTCAACAGTTGCAAAATGATGCAGAGAAAAACAATATAAGGTTTATAGGTGTCAATGAAAAAGAAGGTGACAGCACAAATGATATCAAAATACTGTTTGTAGAAGTAACAGCCAAAAATTTCCCAAACACAGGAAAGTAAACTGACATACAGATAAGTGAATCATATTGAACTCCAATGAAGCATAAGCAAAATAAATCTATACCCAGAAATATAAAAATCACCATCTCAGAAATTGAACAAAAGAACAGAATATTAAAACCTGTTAGAAGAGAAAAATCACCTATAAAGGAAAGCCTATGAGAATCATAGCAGAATGCACAACACAGTGAAGTCAAGAAGAGCATGGAGTGGAGCATTTCAAATCCTAAAGTATAGTGATTTCTAACCCAGATTGATGTAACCTGAAAAACTGTCCATCAGAATTGATAGAGAAATAAGATACTTCCATGACAAAGCTGAAGAAATTCATTACCACCAAAGAAATCCTGCAAAGAATACTGAAAGATATTCTATGTAGATGTAAAAAATAACTGCAACTTTAAGAACAGCAACAGAAAAAAAAGCACTAAGCAAGGTAAACAAACATAAGGGAAGGTAAGAACCAACATCAGAAAGATAACATGAAAAAAATAAGCCAATATAGATTAGCTATAAACATTAATGTAAATGGTTTCAATTCACCAATTAAAAGAAACAGACTGGTAAAATGGATCAAGAAACAACATCCAGCAATATACTGTATATAAGAAACCCATGTAATCCAAAAGGAAATTCATAAACTGAAAGTCAAAGAATGCAAAGCAATACTTCATGCAACAGAGCCCCCCCAAATAAGCAGAGTTAGCTATTCTCTTTGTAGAAAATGTGAACTTCAAGAATGACCAAAATAGGTAAGAAGTTCACTATAAACTAGTTAGGAGAAAACTTCAAGAGGAAGAGACAACAATCTTAAATATATATGCACCAAATATTGGAACACTTAGCTATATAAAACAAATACTAATATGAATGAAAACTCAAATAAGCAATGACACAATTATAATGGGAGATTTTTAATACCTCTTTGACACAAAGAGACAGATCAACTAGACAGGAGGTCAGCAAGGAAATAGCAGAACTGAATGAAACTTTTAAACAAATGGCCTTAGTAGATGTGCACAGAGTGGATCTACTGTAAAACATCAAAATATACATTTTTATCAGCTGCACATGGGATATTCTCTAAAATAGACTATATGCTAGCCCACAGAACATGCTTAAGTAAATGCAAAATAATTGAAATTATCCCATGCATGTTATCTGATCATAGTGCCATGAAACTGGAAATTAATGATAAAACAAACTGCAAAACTCCATAAACATATGGAAATTAAATAATACATTCCCAAACAATCAATGGGTCACAGAAGAAATTATACATTATCTATATGCAAATGAAAATACAAATGCAACTTACCAGAACATGGGATGCAATGAAAGCAGTCCTCAAAGGGAAATTTATTGCTGTCAATTTCCACATCAGGAAAACAGAATAAAAAACGAATAAAAAACCTGATGTTACACATCAGACATCTAGAGAAACAAGAAGTCAAGCCTAAAGCCAAAATAAGGGAGGAAATTACAAAACTCAGCAGAAATTAATGTAATAGAGACAATACAAATAATCAGTAAAATAAAGGGTTGGTTCTTTGAAAGAATAAATAAAATTGGTAAGTCCCTACCCAACCTTAAAAAAGAAAAAACTCAAATTAATGCAATAAGGCACAAAAATGTTGAAATCACTATAAATCCTGTGTAAATATAGAAAATCATATATACCTGCTTTGAAAACCTTTACTCTCATAGGAGTGATAACACAGAAGAAATGTACAGATTCCTAAAGACATGAATTACCAAAGCTGGGTCAAGAAGAAATAAAACTTCTGAATAATCCAATTTCAATTAATGAATTGAAAATACAATTAAAACCTTACCAACAAAGAAATGTGCAGGTCCTGATGGATTCTCTGTGGAATTCTACAAGAAAGTCAAGGAAGACTTAATGCCAACACGCCTCAAACTCTTCAGTGAAATTTAAAGGGAAGCAATTCTCCCTAACTCATTCTTGGAAGCAAGTATGATCCTAATACCAAAACCAGAGAAAGACCCAACCATAAAAGAGAACTACAGGCCAATCTCCCTAATGAACATAGATGCAAAAATTCTTAATGGCATACTGGCAAGCAGAATGCAGAAAATTATCAAGAAGATCATACACTGTGAACAAGTGGGATTCATCCCAGGAATGAAGGGATAGTTCAACTTACGCAAATCAATAAATGTAATCCACCATATCAATAGAGCCAAAGATAAAAATTATGTGATCTTTTCAATAGCTGCAGAAAAAGCTTTTGATAAGGTTTGACACTCATTCATGGTAGGAACCCCACAGAAAATCAGAATAGATGGTCTTTACCTCAATCTGATAAAAGCCATCTATGACAAAGCAACAGCCAGTGTCATATTACATGAGCAACAACTGAAAGCCTTTACCATAAAATCAGGAACAAGACAAGGATGTCATTATCATCACTCTTATTCAACATAGTACTTGAAACATTAGCCAGAGCAAATAGACAAGATAGAGAAATTAAAGGAATAAAAGATAGGAAAGGACGAGGTTAAATTATCATTATTTGCAGATGACATGATACTCTACATAGAAGACCCAAAAAAACTCCATTGGAAGAATTCTAGGTATAATAACCAAATTCAGTAATGTTGCTCTTTACAAAGTCAATACTCAAAGATCAATAGCATTCCTCTACACAAACAACAAACTCACTGAAAGAGAAATGAGAGAAGCCACACTCTTCACAATAGCACCCAAAAAATGAAATACTTAGGAATCAATCTAATAAAGGAAGTAAAAGATCTATTCAGCGATAATTACAATACCCTGAAAAAAGAAATCAAAGAGGATCTCAGAAAATTGAAAGACATTCCTTTTTCATGGTAGGAAGAACAAATATTGTAAAAATGGCCATTCTTCCAAAATTGTTATACAGATTTAAAGCAATTCCGATCAAAATACCATTAGCATACCTCATAGATATAGAGAAATCATTCCTAAAATGCATCTGAAACCAGAAGAGCACTAAAATAGCAAAGGCAATTCTGGGCAACAAAGGCAAGGCAGGAGACATCACAGTCCCTGACTTGAAATTATACTACAAAGCTACTGTGTTAAAATCAGCATGGTACTGGAATGAAAACAGACCTGAAAATCAATGGAATGGATTAGAAGATAAAACCACAAGCAAGAACACACTCAGCCACCTTACCTTTAATTAAGGGGCCAAACATGTACATTGTAAGAAAGATACCATCTTTAATAAGTGGTGCTAAAAAAAACCTGACTTATGCTGCATTCTGCATTCAACATTTCTGCATTCTGCATTCAACCTCCATATGCTGAAAAATAAAACTAGACCCATGCCTATCACCATGCATGAAATTAAATTCAAAATGAATCAGAGATCTAGATATTAAAACAGAAACACTAACTCTTATCAAAGACAAAGTGGGTAAAAATCTTGAAGACAAAGGCATAGGCAGAAAATTCATGAAGAAAACTCAAACTGCATGGAAAATATTTCCCAGAATCAATAACTGGGATCTTATCTTATTAAAAAGTTTTGTATGTCAAAAGAAATGTCCAGCATAGTAAAAATGAAACCCACAAATTGGGAAAAAAATCTTAGTCAACTATCTCACAGACAATGGACTCCTATCTAGAACATAAAAAAAATTAAAAAATATATCAGAACACTGAAATTCAACATCCCAATCCAAAAATGGGCAACTGAGATGAATACACACTTCTCAGCTGAAGAAATACAAATGAAAAATAAATACATGAAAAAATGTTCAGCATCATTGGTCATTAGAGAAATGCAAATTAAAGCCACACTGAGATTCTATCTCGCTCCAGAAAGAATGGTCAGGATAAAGAAAATTACCAACAAGTGCTGGAGAGGCTGTGGAGATAAAAGGAACTCTTCTGCACTGTTGGTGGGAGTGTAGACTGGTGGAACCACTGTGGAGGTCATTCTGGAGATTCCTCAAAAAACTGGGTCTGGAGGTCCCATTTGACCCAGCTATTCTGCTTCTAGGCATATTCCCAGAAGAAATGAAAACATCATACCACAGTGATATATGTGCACCCATGTTTATAGCAGCACAATTTGTAATAGCCAGATCTTGGAAAGAACCTAAGTGCCCATCAACTGAGGAATGGATTAAAAAAGATATGGTATAATGGGGTACAACTGACATTGAGGCTTTTATATGTAAATGGATGCCACTTAAAACCATACTCATAATTCAAATAAATTAAACTCACATGTAAATATCACATTGTCTCCCTAGTGTAAGAAACTGTAAGAGTAAATTAATATACAAAATGTTTAATAAATATTGTGAAAGGGAAAGAAACTGCTCAAAGGGGAATAAATAAGATAGGGGAAAGGAGAAAAGAAGGAAGGGAAAAGAAAAAAGTTATAAATTTGTATATACACACTTAAGATAGCTAAGATGATTGTACTACTAATTCTCTTATTTCTTGGAACAAAAGTGTTAACATTAATAAGAGTACATCAACTTTTCATGTTTGTGTTTGGTAATTTGAACAACTCTTTTCATGATAACTATGCAAAATAGCAACCTTAGTTTTGTTCCTAGGACCTTGTTTTGAAAGTCTATATTGTCATTGTTTTGGGCTTTTTGTTATTGTTATTTATTTGCCTCTTTTGTTTCTTGTTTTTTTCAGTAACTTGTTTTGTTTTTCCCTGTAATACAGAAAGCATTGATGTACATGTATGGACATATACATGCCTAGAACTTCTCCTAAAGAGTTTATAAGAATTGATTTCATTATACATGATGATATGAACAGCTACTTTGAAAAAAAGCGAAATGTTATGATTGCCATTGCTGATTTCCTATCATCATGCTGTGAAGTCCAGTAATGCTTTTATTCTTTGTTTTAATTGGTTTTAGTCTGTTTTGTATTATTTAATTTCAATATATGTGAAGGTATGGACAGCTATTTTGAAGAGAGCAAGAAGATACTATGGGAGCCAGTGTTTATTTTCCCGGGTTTTTTAAAGACCCGTAATGCTTTCATTGTTTTGTTTTGATCAGTTTTATACTATTTTGTATTGTTTGAATTCCTTGTGTGTGAAGATATGGATAATTATTTCAATGAAAACAGGAGACATTATGGCAGGCACTGTTGATTTCCTATTGTCTTTTTTTTAAATCCTGTGTTGCTTGCATAGTTTTGTTCTGATCTGCTTTGTTCTGTTTTGTGTTGTTTCATTCTCTTTAAAATAAAAAAAAATAAAGAAGCTTTGGCAAACTAGAGGGTAGTGTAAAAGTGAAAGAAAAAGAGAGTAAGCAAGTGATTATGTGAGCTTGGTCTCTATGTTTAGGGAATAGTATTAGTTTTCTGTGGCTGGAATTCTCCCCAATCATTTAGAAAAGAGGGGGAAAAAGATAAGAAAAAGTGAAGGCCCCACCCACCTGTTCCTGTTCTGTGTCTTTGTTCCCAAAAGCAATGCTAGTTCCCCTAACTTACCAGCTGTTAGCTTGTATTGTTACTGTTGCTTCTCACAATTTCATGCTAGTAGTCCTGCCTGTCCAAATCTGTGCACTCTGGTTAGGGGACCTAGTGTCTGGCTGATGTTCCCACAGGTCTCTGTGTCTTCCCACATAGTTCAACTGGACCCCAACAGCTGTGATGGGAGGTTCCTACACTAGGCCTTCCCCTGCTGTTCACCTGGATCCCAGCCGCTGTTATGGGAGGAGCCAGTCTCTGGGCCTTTGGGTAGTGCTCTTCACCTGGATTACAGCAGCCATAATGGGAGGGGCTGGTCTCTGAGCCTACCTGCAGTGCTGCTCATCTGGATCCCAGAAGCCACCAGTCTCTCAGTCTCTCAGTCAGTGTCTGTCTGTCTGTCTGTCTGTTTGTTTCTCTCTCTCAAACTCCTTCCTTTTAAAATAAAATTTTCTCAATGTGCATATGCCACTATATAGTTCCCTATAGAATTGTTTTTTCAGGAGTATGTATCACCAAAAGTAGGACAGAGAATTTCTAATTGAACAGTATTATCAAATTAGCAATCGGTTTCATTCAGAAGAAGCTATAGCCAAATGTTTTCAATAAAGCTATAGATGAAGATATACAAAGACATCAGTGAAGAGGGAAATGGTATTTGTGAGGCTTAGTTCCCTATCTTCTGATATTGGTATTTCTTCTTTAGGATTTTATCCACCACCACTATGATGATGGATATTTCTGGTAACTGTTGGAGAAACATCTATTTCACAGGATGCAGTATAACTACATTTTGTTTATCTCTGTTCAGAGGGGATTCTTAGAAATATGATATGACTTTATTATAGGTTTATATTGAGATCCTCATGGTAATGTTTACCCTTGGGATGTTTTGCTTTTTCCATTCTCATTATAATGGGGTAGTGCCCTTGTAAGCATTTTACAATAGCCTCTATAAACATGGCTACACAGAAAATGAACTTAGAGCTAATAGTACTACGAATAAGAATAGTGCCTATGTATTGAATGTTCACAATGTAGTTTGCACTGGGATAAATATTTTATGTGTATTCTTTCATTTCATCTTCATAGGTCCATGTGAGAATTACTATGAAAATTTGCTTCATTGCAGCATTCAGTAAAATTATGATTACTCCAATTTGTGAAATGAAGCAGGTGTAGTCTCACTATATTGTCTTAGCTTGTATTTCTATTTTACTATGAACAGAACTAATGACTAACATGCAGCAAGTACTTGCTATGTGCTAAGCACTACATGAGCATTTTACCGGGTAATTACAAAATAGATACTATAAATCTCCCTTTGAGGGAACTAAGAATCCTAGCTATGTAACTGGCTCAAGGACACTTGATACCTTGGATAACTGGGATTCAGATTTGGTTTTTAATGATTCTGACCTGTTCTTTCAACACCTACATCTCTTTTTTTGTCTTCTGTGTTAGGCCATTTCCTGTTGCTATAACTATCACAGATTGAAAAATTTGTATATGAAAATATTAGCCTTATGAGTCTGCAGTTTAAGAAGTTGAAGTTCAGGAAACCACATCTATTGACATCCTTCTTGTTGTCAGAGACATCCTGAAGACTCCTGAAGCAACTCAGAACATCACATAGAGAGAAGGTCCCGGTGTCAGAAGGCCCCAGCATTCACTTAGCTTCAGTTATCTCACAAAGGTCTCGTATCCAAATAGTGTAGTTGGATTACATTTATGTCTTCTTACTACTTACCTATGGGGACTAACTTTCAACATATGTTTTAGTAGAGACATAAACCATAGCACCATCACAAACATCTCAATTGCATTCTTTGGAACTTTCTTTTCTACTTCTGTGGAACACCATCAGGGTGGCATTTTTTTCTCTAGGAGAGTTTTCTCTGGATTCATTGTTTTATTGTTGCTACTAAAACAGTTCTATTTTATACTCCTAAAAAAGAACATTGTCCTTAAGAATATTTTAGACATTTTTGTCATTTCAAAATTGTCAGCTGAGGGTATGGATACTATTCCTATGCCTTATGCAACACTTTCTAACTCTAAATGGATGACGTCATCCCAGTGTTCTGATTTTTCTGTGAAAATACTTACTGAATTTACTCAAATTGTGGAATTATTCACTTTGTGAGCTTTCTCTTGAAATTCTAGACAGCATTTTTAGATATTCAAAAAAGACAAACATATAAGGTAAAAGTCAAACTAAATAGTTACATGTGTAGACCCTTAAATATTAATGGAAATAATATGATATGGAAAAATTTTTAAAGCACAAAAAGATTTCCTGAAAATGTATCTGTCTGTTCATACAAACCTCACTAAGTCAAACTCATCTAAAATCAGTTCGTTTAAATATATTTTGTACTGAATTTGTCTACTAAAGTTCATTTTCTTTTATGATGAAGTTGTTCATCAAACAAACCTACAGATATAATTTCAAGTATTCAGATAATATATTTTCCACTGTCACATTATAATAGAAGTATGCCTCACAAAAATAGAAATCCAGAACCAAATATTGACACTTAATCGCTTTATCTATATGATAAATGGATTACCTTCTTGACATTTAAAGTCCTTTCCAATTCTGACATTATTTCCCTTACCATGGGTGACTTATTCTATTATTTTAAATCTTTCTATTACTTTAAAATTCTAAGCAACTAAGTGCTCTGTTATGAATTATTTTTATCGCTTTAACAAGTACAGTGTGCCTATTACAAGAAACCTATATAAGAAGAGCAAAAAGACCTTGGAAGAATTCCAGATTGGACACAGAGGAGTTTGGAATGCAAACGGAGACCTCTTACATATTAATGAAATATTAGTATAAATTATTTATCCTCTTTTGGCTAAGTCCAATCATATACCACACTTTTATGATAGTTAAAAATCTTGAATGAACACTTCTTATGCTTTATTAAATTAGTGCTTAAAATATTTTGTAGCAGTAGCTATTATTCTCAGTTAAATCAGAAGTTCTTAAGGACAGGCATTATGGATTTCTTATTTGTTATTCTCCACAGGATACCTAACATCCTGAAAGAGTATAAGAATACATTCAACTCATAGTTTATTGCATCTGTTATTGTAAAGACATTATAATTTAGTATTTAATGTCATATACATTCTGTACAAAATGATAGACAATGCATAAAGGAAACATACACTAATAAAAATGGACAAAATGTGGGCTAAAGTAATAATTTTTAGATGTACATAGCTAATCCTGAAAGTGTAAGTGGTATAGCACCAGATGTTAGTAATGAAAAAGGAACTCATATCTAAAGTAGGGGATAATAATTGAAGCTTCACTGAATGTGAAAAACCTGGACTCCAAACTCATCTCATTTTAAGGCATGAAAGTCTAAAGTATCAGAGCTTAGAAGGAGTTTCAAGTTTCTACAAACTGAAATTTACAGTTTTAAGTATTTTCTTAAAATTATCTTGTTTTTTAGTTTTCTCAAACCTATGATCATTTGGACAGATTTTACAGCAATTCTTGGGGTACAGAAGAAGCCTATGCAAGTGAATTCCTTAAATCTGATCTCATTTAACCACATGGTAAATCTGGCTCTTGGTTTTGTTAAAATCATAGGCTTGGTAAATGGCAAGAGCTGAATTTAATTTCTCTATGTGTTCTGTGACACAAAATGAATAGTTTCCAGAAAATCTGTTGGCTGTCTTAGTTTCTTATAGGTAATTACTTAACTCATGCTTTCAGTCACCTGATAGATACTTAAAACTTATGTTTTAGTTATCAAAATGTAGAACCAATAAATGGAATATTGGTTTGGAAATCATGAATCTCAGCACTCAGACCTGTCTTCTCGAATCTACTCCAGATGATGCCATTACAAGCATTACTTATTCATATTTTCTTTAGGAAATATAACATTTTGAAGGAATATGAATTCATACATAAGAATTATAAAACATGAGAAACATCAACACCAATAAGATAGTCCATAGAATGAACAGATAAGGTAATTAATATCCAAGGAACCAGCACTACTAGAGCAATATAAAAACAATTTAAAATTAAGAAATTCAAATATGTATATATGTGTATAGGCACACACATATATACTCTCCAATTTATGATAGTTTAACTTATGATTTTTTTCAACTTTAAATTGGTGCAAAGGAGATACTCATAGTACAAACTGTAATTTGATCTTTGTCTTTTTCCCAGGGCAGTGCTACATGATCCTTTCTCATGATTCTATATAAAGGCAAAGAGCTGCAGTTCCCTGACAGCTATGGGATCATAAAAGTAAATATCTAATATGATATAGTGTACTGTGTTCCAGCATATTTGTATATTGTCAGTCAATAAATAGTGTACAACATTGACTTTGTGTTAGGATACATTTGAATAACTGTAGGAAGGTGTAAATATTCTGAGCACATTTTAATCATACTAGGCTAATCTGTGATATTTTGTAAGTTAGGATTTTTGAATGAATTTTAACTTAATCATATTTTCAAATTAATGTATGCTCATCAGGACATGGCCCCATGAAGTCTGTCTGTCTGTCTGTCTCTCTGTCTATCTATATATATATATAGGCAGGCTTATACCTAGACATCCCCCCAAAGCCTCATGTGCTCATATGTGGTGATTTTCATTTAGGGAGGTGACATCATCACAGGTATGTGATACTGGATTTATCTACTGATGGGTTTATACCTGGGTGTGTTGTTGGGAGTTGAAGCCTGGTAGCAAGAAGTGGGTCATTGTGGGTATGGCTTGGAAGGGCATTATATATATCTACTACTCCTTTAATCATTATTTCTTCTTGCTTGCCTTGTCATGAACTCTTTCTACTCTGTCATACCCCTCTGCCATGCTATCTTGCCTTGGGGCACACCAATTATGAACTGAAATGTCTACCATCCGTGAGACAAAATAAACCTTTCCTACATTAAATTGTGGGTGTTATGTATTGTGTCTCAGAAATAAGAAAGTACCAGGCTCAAGAGGTTTTAGTTGGGACAAAGCACTACATCGACAGAGGGATTCCAATCTATATGTGTTATGCTCTGGCAGAAAATTTATTTACATTTTCCCACATTCAAGGGCATTGCAGGAGACAGAGACTAAAAGTAGTAGGCTAATGAATCTGGAAGAAGAATTTTCATGGCAGCCTAATGTTATGGCAGTAACATGGCTTCTTTTGGAATCATTTAGCTAGCTCTGCCTTGAGTATCAAGATCAAAGGATGAAGCAGAATGATTAAAGAAACTTTGAGTTTGACCTAAAAAGATGCTCTGATGAAGTTGCAGCCAGAAAAGATGGAGTAGAGGAAAATTTGGTGGAAAATTAGTGTTAAAAGCCAAATATTTTTGAACAAAATACAAAAGATGGCCCAATGGCATCATAAGAACCAGCAGAAATCTACCCTTTCCAGTTTCAAAATTGCAAAGATGGAAGACTCTACTTTGAGAAAAGAGCCCTAGTATACCATGTTCCAGAATAGGGATAACTTTGGGAACTTTTTTCCTCTAGATGGGGCTCAGCCGTCCAGGAACCCAACCTCTATAGATGAGGGAAAACTGAGCCTGCCCCAACTATAGGCATACCTTGCAATCATTTACATTATTCTGGTTTTAGATGCATGCAGAATACAAGAATAGTGGGGTCAGGAAGACTTTCACCCAGGCTTTGAATGTTAGGCAATGTTCACCTGAGAAGGCCAGTGGTAGCTGTGAATGTGAGACTAAAAGCGTAGTGGAGACCCCAGAAGGTTGGAAAATCCAGGAATATAGTTTCTTAGCAAAATCAAAGTCTGGTCAAGAGAGAAGCCATGAAGGCTGGAACCACAGGTAGTGTCAAGGGGGAAGGACCACCCAAGACTTTTGAGGTTGAGATCACATCACAGATTTTCCCAGGTGTTGGACTTGAAATTACAGGATTGAATGTTTGCCTTGCTGTGTTTTAGTCTTGCTATGGTCCCATTATTTTCTATCCCCCTATTTCTACCCTTTGGAATGAGAATGTTTATCCTGTGCCACTGTATATTGGACGTACTTAACTTTCTTTTCACTTTGTACAAGGGCTTATAGCTAAGAGTTTGACTTAAAAATCAGAGAAACTTTGGACTTGAACTTTTAAGCAGTGATAAGACTGTTGGAACTAGGAAAACTTTTAGAGATGAACTAAATGCACTTTGCATAAAGAGATGTCCATAAGTCTTTTGGATGCCAGGGGAAGAATGTTATGGCTTATAGGTAGATGTCCTCCTAAACCCTCATGTGCTCATAGGTGATCTTTTGGAATGTGACTGGATCATGGGTGTGTGATACTGAATGGGTTTATAGCTGGGTATGATGTTGGGTTTGAAGCCTGGTGGAAAGTGATACATCGCTGTGCATGTGGCCTGCTCCTCTCTTAATCACCACTGCTTCCTGCCTGCCTTGCTATGTGTCTTTCTCCTCTGTTATGCCCCTCTGCCATGCCACCTTGGTTTGGGACATGATGACTATGGACTGAAGCCGCTATCATATCTGAGCCAAAATAAACCTTTTCTACTTTAATTTGTGGGTGTTGGATATTGTGTCTCAACAACAAAATACCTAAGACTGTTTATACCCTATTTGCTAAAATAAGACCTTGCGGGAAAATAATCAGCCCTGAAAACAAGCAATCAAAAATTCCAGCCCCTATGAACCTATCCTTGCCCTAGTGTAATGATTGGTGTAGCCACTAATCATTAGACTAAGTGGTTTAAAGATAACAGAAATGTATTTCTCACAGTCCTAGAACAAGAAGTCTGAGGTCAGTATACTAGTATAATTTGATTATGATGAGGGCACTGTTGAGTACTGCTAAAGAACAAAAACATGTTCTCTAGGATCTCTTACGAAAGGGTACTCATCTTCACTCCATATGCACTCCACTTTTATTCCCTAATTGCCTTCTCCAAGCCCCACCACCAAACATCATTGGAGTGTTTAATTTCAAATCTGAATTTAGGATGGACACATTCAGTGTGTTTCAACTTTAAAATATATATACTATTTTCTTTCATAGATGTAATATCACCTTGGATTAGGTACACAAAGAGCCCCAAGATCTCAGCAGTTTATACAAACAATGTTGATTTTTCTCCTTTGTAATAACGCATTTACTAGAGTTCAGCAACAATTCTGCTTCATGTCTGCTACATTCTGGTATCCAGGATAAAGGGAGATGTCCTACGGAGACACTTGACAATTTCATTTCAGTAGAAAGAAGAGCATGGTGGTAAACCATTGTGACAGTTAATGATGGTGTGAACTTGAATAAAAAAATGCCTAGCAAATAGGTTTAGCACAGTTATGTATGTATCTTAATGACTGACTTACTGAAGACAGAAGCCTCACCCTGGATGTGGGCAGCACCAACCAGTACATTTGTATCACGGGTGGAATAAAGACGGAAAGAAGAAGGATGTCTTGGTTCTGCTTCTCAGGAGGAGTTCCAGTCTTGGCCATTGTCTTTGCATGTCCCTCTCCAGGTTTCTAGTTGAGACCTCTTGGCTTGTGAATATGAACTCCCATGGGACTCTGCAGTGCACTCCAAACCTTTGCTTTTTCACTGATCCTTTGACTGGCTCTCTAAATAGGAATTTTTTGCATTCTTGCATACCTGACTCTGCAGTCAGTCACTGAAAACCAACCTTGTAAATTCTTTCTATATCATATATGAATATATTTTATATTAAATCTGTTTCTCTAGTGAATTGGAACTGATACAGATTTTGGAACTCTAGAAAAATTATAAGGGTGAGTTTCCTCAATGGCTTTAGTGGTTCCTGGATTTTGCTTTCTAATTTGAAAAAACTTGAAGCTGCTATGGTGTTTCTTTCTGAAAATGTGCAGAAAACTGATAGTCCATGTCATGAACTAGTTAAAGTAATGTGTACTGTAGATCTATTTAATTATTCTAATTCACCACTTTGTAATTCAAGGAATTTAGTGACTCTGTATATGGTAATTTTGAATATTTTGGCAGTATGTGAAGTATAATGATGATGGGTGGTTGCTCTTAGTCTCTCTGGAAAAGCTAGTAAAGGAATGTTATGAGTTCCAAGCATGCATAGAAAAATCTGAAGTATTCTAAGTGTGAAGATAAATATATAATGAAAATAAGGAACTTAAAGATTCAAATTCCCAGCTCCAGACATATTAAAGTGTAGATCTTTATAAGAATCTAAGTATCTAAAAAATGTCCTGAAAGACACATTTAGCCACAGTGTGGAGATCACAGAAACTCAAGCTCAAGCCCTCATAATTTTATTGGCTGAAATATTGTCAAGTATAAGTTAGTGCTTATCCTTGAAGGGCATCTCATGTAAAACTGAGGTCTCTGATTTAAGGAGAATGGGATCCCATAAATTGGGATGGAGATTTTTTTGGAGAATCTTGATGAGGCTGGGAACATGGAGCTCATAAACTCTATAATGAAATGATCTCACCAGAGGAAGAGATTTTCCCATCTATATTGGTGTAGGTATTCCCAGCCCCACCCTCTGTGGTGTTGGCCTCTCACAGTATACTTGAGGAAAATAATCATGTGTTGATTAAGCAGTATAATGATAACACTCCTTGGGACCCACCTTGACTACTTACTTTTGCCCCTAGGCCTATAACCAAGCTCAAGTCCCAGATAGCTCCTAAATGCGAGCTATACAAGCTCAAGTCCCAGATAGCTCCTAAATGCGAGCTATACAAGCTCAAGTCCCAGATTGCTCCTAAATGCAAGTGATGTATGAGTAGGTACTCACTCTACACCCTAAGGAACCTCTTGAGTTTTCTAACTGTTATAGATAGAGTCCTGATGAATAATTATGAAAGTGGATTTTTTTATTACATGTATAGTACACATATTTTAAAATGCAAATAATGTAGCTTGTTTATTTTAAATCCCCTTCCCTCCTTATACCTCCTCCTTCTTCCTTTTCTAATGTCTCTTTCCTCTTTTGCATTCCTATTGTTGTTATTAATCTTGCTCATATTTATAGCATATAATATTCACACTAATTGATATTATTAGAATCCTGTACATAGCATATCTTCCCTCTACATATTTTCCCATTGCCTTCTCTTTCCCCCTATCCCTTGGACCCCTGGATAACCACCCATCTGCAAGAGATCCATCCCCTTGTCTCTGTATCCTTTATTTTTCTCCTACACTGTTCTTTGCCTTTCTCAAATGAGGTAAACCATATGCTATTCAAGTTTGTGTGTCTGATTTATTTCACTCAATGTTATATTTTCCAAGTGCATACATTTTCCTGCAAATGCCTAAAATTTGTCCTTCTTTATAGCCAAATAGTATTCCCTTATACAGAGGCACTATATTCTCTTTATCCAGTTGTCTATCAGTGTGCATACAAGCTGCTTCCAGGATTTAGCTTTATGAATTGTACTCCTATGAACTTTGGTAGACATGTGTTGCTGTGGTATGATGTCTTACGAGTAAAATATTAGTGGCAAAACCACACCTGAATCAAACTGAGGTTGTCTATATGGGCTCATTAAGTAGAGATCCTGCATTTAATGTTGCAGCTTGTGGAGTTCAACAAAAAGGTCTTAATAGTTTATGTGGCTTGTTGGCAAAAGTATAGATCAAAAGATAGCCCATTGTATCTAAGTTAGAGATGCCTGACATTACATGGCTTACTATTAATGAGGGGATTCAAATGCTCAGGGAAATGAAACTTCTGGAGTGAATTTGTCATATTAAACCTAATTCTGTAAACTGAGATGATCCAGAAAATGTATCCTTCAATAATACCTTAAGAAACATAATTGTGAAGGAAGTACCAGATTTCCTGAAGACCCTTGTCATTGCTTTTCTCCTATACTAGATCTTATGGTGGGAATTGCTATCACAAAATTGGGAAATTTAAAGGCAATGAGTTTAACTGGATCCTGGAGTGGCACAGGTGAAGTGATAGCACTCAGCTTCCAAACATAAGGCGCATATACTGTAATGAAAAACAAACCAATGAATGGAATGGTCTGACATGTGTATTTCTATGGTGTTTGCTGATTAGCCATGGTGTTCCCCAAAGATAAACAGACAGGAAGCCTTTTTATTAGATTTATATAATCAGCAAAATGTAAGGGAAAATGACTCTACCTACTTAAAATAGTAGTGAATGAGAATTGCAGGCCTTCAACCAATACTCAGATTTGAACCAGTTTACAGACCCAGCAACTCCTTAAAGGAAGGGTTGCCTAGGTCCTTTTGAAGGAGGACCTTGGAGCACTACCAAAAATGTATACTGTCAGTCTTTCTTCCATCCTCCCCCCAAACAGATATAAGGCTATTTATGAGGTAAACTGTACATCGAGGAAAGGGAAATGATTAGCTATTTTAGAGACAACTGGACATTAGTTCTGAATGAACTCTAATTATATGGGATCCAAACTATCACTGTGATTCTCCAATAATGTTAGAGTCCTATGGAGGTCAGGTGATCAATGCAGGTTTAGCAAGAGTCCAACTCACAGTGGGACCACAAGTTCCCTGAATCCATCCTGTAGTTATTTCCCCAGTTCTAGAATGCATTATTGGTATAGATATACTTAGTACTTAGCAGAATCATCATGCTAATTCCATAAAATTGATGTGAGGGCTGTTATGGTTGGAAAAGTCAAATCATTAGAGTGCTTTCTTTACCTGGGAAAACAATAAACCAAAAATAATATCACATCTCTGGAAGGATTGCAGAGATTAGTGCTACCATCAAGGACTGGAAGCATTCAGGGATGGTGGGTCTCACCACATCCCTACTTAACTCTCCTATTTGGCCTGTGCAAAGTATGGTTAGATATTCAAGAATGATGGTGGATTACTATAAACTAAATCAAGAGGTGACTTTAATCACAGCTGATGTATTGGCTGTGTTTTTCTTACTTGAGGAGGTTTACACATCTCCTGGTACTTGGTATGCAGCTATTGATTTGGCAAGTGCCTTCTTCTCCATATCTGTCACTACATCTCACCAGAAATGATTTGTTTACTGCTGGCAAGCCCAACAATACACCTTCACTGTCTTATCTCAGAGTTATATTCACTCTCCACCCTCCTGTCTCAACTTAGTTCACAGGGTTCTTGATTGTCTCACTCTTCCACAAGGTGTCTCACTGCTCCATTATATTGATAATATGCTGATTGGAGCAAGTGAGCAGGAGGTAGAAACTACTGTGGACTTGTTAGTTATGCATTTGTTTTCCAAAGGATGGGAAGTAAATCCAACTAAAATTCAAGATCCCGCTGGCTTACTTTCTAGGATTTCAGCAGTGTGGAGAATGCAGAGATAGTCTTTCAAAGAAGGATAGTTTGTTGAATCTGGTTCCCCCTACAAAACAGAAAGTTACATAAATATTATTGGGCCTGTTTGGATTTTAAAGGCCACACAGTCCTCACTTAGGTATGTTATTCCAGCCTACTAACTGAATGACTTGGACATCCAGTAGATCTGATTGTGGCCCAGATAAGAAAAGTCTCTGCAATTGGTTGGTGCTTCTGTGCAGGGTGCTTTACCACTGGGGCCACATGCTCCAGCAGATTCAATGGTTGTTGAGGTGTCAGTGGCACATGGGAAAGATATTTGGAATCTCTGGAAGGCTTCCATAGATAAATCACATCAGAGGCCTTCATGATTTTGGAGCAAACCTCTGCCATCATCTGCAGACAACTAATCTCCCTTTGAAAAGCATTTCCTGGGCTGAGGATATAGCTCAGTGACACATCACCTGCCTGGCAAGTGTGAGGCCTTAGGTTTGATTCCTGGTACAAAAAAACAAAAACAAAAAACAAAAAAACATTTCTGATGTGCTACTGGGCCTTACTAGAAACTGAATGATTGACCATGGCATAGCAGGTCACCATGCAAACTGAGCTGTCTATAAGAGCTGGAAATTTTCTGATCCACCAAGTCCTAAAGGTGGATGTGCAACAGTTCATCTCTAAATGGGAGTGGTAAATGTGAGGTTAAGCCTGACTAGGTCCAGAAGGCAAGAGTAAGTTACATGAAGAAGTTGCTCAAATGTCTAGGATTTCTACTTCTGGTATGTTGCTTTCTTTCTACAAGGATGTACCCATGGGATCATGGAGTGTTTCATATAATCAGGTGACAGAGAAAGACAAGACTAGGGCCTGGATTGCAGATCATTCTGCACATTGTGCAGGGGCCATGTGAAAGTGCATAGTTGCAGCACTACAGCTCACTTCCAAGACATGCCTAAAGGACAGTGGTAAAGGAAATCTTCAAGGTGGAAAGTACACATGGTCATACATTTTGCCTGGAAAAAAAAGTGGTCAGATGTATGACTATTCTGATTCATGGGCTGTAGGTAATGGTCTGGCTGGATGGTTAGGGACTTAGAAGAAATATGACTGGAAAATCAGTGACAAAATATTTGGGGGAGAGGTATGTGAATAGATATCTCCATATAGGCAAACAATATAAAGATAGTTGTGCCCCATGTGAATGTTCACTTAAAAGTGACCTCAGCAAAAGACCCTTTAATAATTAAGTGAATAAAGTGGCCTACTTACTGGATAGCATTTAACCTTTTGCTTTAGCCACCCCTGTCACTGCCCAATGGGTTTATGTACAAAGTGGCCATGGTGGAAGGATGGAAATCATGTATGTGTTTAGCAAGGTGGGCTTCTGTTCACCAAGGTTGATCTCACTATAGCCACTGCCAAATGCTCAATATGTCAGCAGCCAATGTTGAGTCCCCAATATGTCAACATTTGAAAAGTCAAATGAAAAGCCAACATTCCCTAAAAGGCCATTAGTCTGTGACTTGATGGCAGATGATTATCTTGGAACATTTCTGTTGTGGAAGTGGTATGCTTTGGCCTTACTGACATAAACACATACTCTGGGTATGGATTTGCCCTCTCTGCACATATTGCTTCTGCCAAAACTGACATCAATGGATTTACAGAATGCCTTGTCCAACATCATTGATATTTTACACAGCATTGCTTCCGATGAAATAACACATTCCATGGCCAGAAAGTAAGGTAGTGGACTCATGCTCATGGAATTCACTGGTCTTACCATGTTGCTCAAAATTAAGAAGCAGCTGGATTAATAGAAAGGCACAGAGACCTTTTAAAGATGCAGTTTCAATGCCAGCTAGGTGGAAATACCTTGCAAGACTAGAGCAAGGTTCCTTAAAGGCTCTCTCTCTGTGTCTCACTCTGTCTCTGTCTCTGACTCTGACTCTGTCTCTCTCTGTGTATGTATATCTGTATGTATGTATGTATATGTGTGTGTATGTATATATGGATATGTATATATATGTATGTATGTATATATATATATATATATATATATATACACATATATATATAATCAACATCTTCTATGTGGAAACATTCTTTTTCCATTTCCTTTGGTTGATCAGTTTCCTCAAAGGTTGTAGCCAAACTCCATCTGAATAATGCCCACACAATATCCAAATGGAAGGCATAATAGTCACATGAGATGAAGATTTACTTGTTTTTGTGCTCCCAACCTGTAGTTCAATCCTCAAATGGTGATTTTTTTAAAGAATTATCCCTTTTAAAAATTGGAACCCCTGATGTTAATATTAAGGCAGTGTAGTTTTAAAAGGAGGATTTAATTAGTATAAATATTTTCTTACTCATTTATTCTTTCCATTCATATTTATTGAGAGTCTATCAGGTCCCTATTACTTGGCACAGACACCATAAGCAGTGAACAAAGCATATCGAGTCCCTACTTTCATAAGTGATGAGGAAGAAAGTGTAAAATACTTTTTTCACAAATGAATACATGATAATTACATGTCTTGAGTAATGTTATGAAAGCAAGGAACTTTGATAGAAAATAATGGAAGTTTTAATGTGAGTTGGATTTTGGATGTGTGTATCCAGGATTTCAGAGCAGACTCTTCAGCCTTCCACTATAGATCCCTCGGTTGCAGGCTACAGACTTACATGGTCCTTTGGAGTGAGCTCCAGGCCGTTGACTTTTGACTGAATCCTTCAGCTCTCCGGCATGCAGAGGACCTTTTTGCATTTTTCCACACCTGAATCTGCAGGAGCTCATTGTTAGACTCCCTTGTAATTCCTTTATATACCATTTATGTTTTACTGTGTTATATTATTATATTATGTTTTATTAAGTCTATTTTATTACATTATACTAAATCTATTCTTCTAGTAAACCCTAAGTGAGACAACCACTTAATAACTCTGGAAATTTCTTAAAGGCAGCATGCATCACTTTATTTCTTGTTGAATTGATCAAAGCAAGTCACATATTGAGACATGAAGAAAATGAGCAGAGGTATATAATCCTATAAGCAGTGATAGTGGATATTTTGAGCAAATGCTACAGCATTTGAATTGGCAAATGCAAAATATTTGATATTAGCAAATGAGTATTTTTGTTATATATAAACAGTTTTGAAAAGTATTATTTTATGTGGCTTGGCCCTGTAATTTTAGATACTCTTAAAAATTATTTATTATGTAGGAAACAGAGAGGTTGACTGTGTAGAGATGGGCAGGGGATCTCAGGAAAGCAAAAGAGGGGGAAGGGCAGGAGACAAGGGAAGTACAAATGATCAAGACGCAATATGTGTATGTACCAATTTCCCTGAGTTTAATTATTATGTAACAAAATTATACCAAAAATAAAAACATAGAAAACAAACTTTATTGGTATGACAAGGATTGTTATTATTACTCTCAAATTACCTGGAATCAAATATGCAGACATGAACGTAATTCTTTCAGTTATACTTACAATGGAAAGTCCTTCCCCAGTCTGATGCAGGGCCATGTACTTGTAGTCTAAGCTAATTGGGTGGCTGAGTTGAGAGAATTGCTTGATTCCAGAGGATTGAGATCAGCCTGGGCAACATAACTGTAGGTATGTAAAGTGTGTTTCGATTCATTTCTCTCCCTCTTTCCCTCTTCCTCCTCCCCTCCCTCCATCCCTCCCTCCCACTCTGTCTTTGTCTCCCCCCACACCCCATGTGTGTGTGTGTGTGTGTGTGTGTACACAGGATCATGGGCAGAGAAAATAGGGTAAAATAGATTTTCCTTTCCTCACCAGGGGAATCTGATATTCACTAACCTTGCTGTGAATTCCTCAACAAGTTAGTTCCAATGGCAATACTTGTCCGTTACCCACAAATCAAATCTGCTTCTTAGACTTGTTATGGATGCTGCCAGGATAGAAGAAAGTGAATAAAAGAAAAAGACATGTTAATTTCAAGCTCCATTTAGAACTGCACTAGAAAAATCAATGGCTAGTAAATAGAAATCGGCAAAATTGGCAGAAAGAATTTTTATATTCAAGTATGGACAGGTCCAGAATATAAATCTGCACACTGACCAGATAATAACCAAATAAAATGATGATGACACTAGAAAGGCATTGACAGGACTTTTTCTCACTATTTTAGTGCACTGAAGAATATCTCCCTCTTCAGTTCACTGAACCAAGTTCTATCATTTTAAAATTTGAGTATGAAGTTCGATTAAACTTTGTCATTAGTTTTTTTTTCTTCAAGCTTTATTGATTTCCTAGTACTGAAGTAGACAGATACTGCATCTAGGTAGGAATGATTAACCAACAATTTTAGTGCAGAAGATACTTGGGAAACATGAGGTGTAGGGCAAGTTTATACTTAGATCTCTGTTATTCGGGCTTTAGAGATATGTTTGGTGATGAATTTAAATCCACGGTCACTAAGTGCTCAGTGTTATATCTGAGAAATGTGATGCTCTTATGACATCTCCATAGTCCATTTTAAAATAAGTTTTCTGACTTTGTTATGCTAAAGGACAGAACTACTTGTCCTATTTCTGTCCTAAACAATTCCTGGCATTAATCTTAAGTGTATTTTCCTCTTTGGAATGTATCCTGACAATTTATCCTGTCATATATATTTTGGTTTTGACTTTGTGAATACATTTAGCACATGGACCATGCTTTTTTACTCATTGAATACCTCATGAAAACTCTCAAATTTATGCTGAATAAATATAATATGTTCAAGACTATGACAATTTTACACTATACATTGCTTTTATTTGGGATATGTCAAGTTAGAAAAACACTATTTTAATAGTGAGATTTTTTTCTTCTTTCATTATTTAAAAAAAGTTTCTTTTTTACCAGTATGTGTTTGTGATCTATAGTGAATACATTCACCTTGGAAATTTGTATTTGTACATATTGTACCTTACTTCTATTTACTTTCCCTTTTCCTCCCTTTCCCTCTCTTCTCTTTCCATCTGTAAATCCCCTTTACAATTGTAAATCCCCTCTCTGCCTCCTATAATCTTTTATTTTGCATTTCATTTATACTTTGGGTTTCTCATATAAGAGAAACCATGAGATATTTAAGCTTATGTATCTATTTCACTAGTTACATCTATTTTACTATAAATGACTCAACTTTATCCTTATTTATGTCTGAGTAGTACTCCATTGTGTATATATACCACATATTTATGAGAGTAGACCTTTTTATGTAGTCTGGGTTATCTTTAGACTCATGAAAATTTTCCTGTGTCAGCCTCCTTAGTGCTGGGATTATTGGTGTGAGCCACCACACCAGGGCCAATATCACGTTTTAAAAATCCATTCATTTGTTGATGGACATATATACCATTTCCAAAATTTATCTACAATGAACTGGAAAGAAACATATTTCTTAATGATAATATCAGTTTTTAAAACCTAAATATTGTTGTACCTCAAAAAACTAGACGACGTTCAAAAGGGGGGTTGAAAATAGCGCTTTTTATTGTTTTAGCTGGCTCCAGCGACACGGACGCGATGGAGTTTGGTCTGTGCCATTAGGTTACATTGGTAAGGGGTTTATAAAGGAAAAAACTGCAAAGTATGAGAGGGGAGGGGTAAGGGTGTAGGGGCTCTATTCTCTCATTAGGTTCTTAGGACAAACCTCAATAGAGGCAGCTGGATTTACAGGAAATTATAATTGGTGATGAGCCTATAACAGGAAACTTTACAACTCATGGTTAATTTATGGGTATCTTATAGAGTACAAAGGCTACAACTTTAAAGCCTGACGGTGGGCCAATTCCTGGAAATTTATAGAGTACAGAGGTCACAGCTGCACAGGATAGGGAGTCTGACCAGGCATCTGGAATTTTAGGAGGAACAAAGGTTGGAATCTAGGATAATAGCAATGGTGCATATAGAATAGAATGACAACGCTCAGGTTAGAGTACAACAAGTATAAAATGTTTTTTTTATAAGGAAATATATTGAAAAACAAAGACAGTTTCTGTATAAAGATTCTTAATTATTTTTATTAATAAAGGGGGATAAACTAGTGGGCAAACAGAGATACACATATACATAAAAATTACTGTTATATGTCTTACTTTTGCTTTTCAAGAAGTTAAATTCAGTTTACTTCTTATGATTTTGGGGTGTCATTTTCTGAAAAAAAATAAATTTGTGCAAGTTTATAATGATATTTCCATTAATTTGGTTTTCTACCAATACTTTACAGTATCTTAATGTGACAATTCAGTGGTTTGTGGTTTTTTTAATACGTGTAAAATTATAATAAAAAACATTATTTTCTCAGCATTTTGTATATACTAGGCATTGTGCTCTGTGTTTTATATCTTACTGTCTTCATCTTCACAAAAATCTGATGAGGCATATATTCTTATTTAAGTATAAACACTGGGATACAGTAATGCTTAATAGTTTGTTCAGCCTCATTTTTTATAATATCATTATTGTGATTTTCACAGATGCAAGTAGAGTATATGGAATTCTCTTTGGAGATTGATTCTAAACACATTATTATATACATCTAGGCCATTGATCACAGCCTTATAAGTATGCCAAATAATTTTAAGGGATCCTTGAAGTTTCCCTCTTTTCCCAAGTATCTTTCCTAATGCTTAAAATCTTAGAATTGAAAATTATTTTATTTTGACTTTTAGTTTTTTCCACATTAAAAAGGAAGCTAGTTTTGAAATCTAATTGTAAGATATATTACTGGGAATAGTGTAAGCATATT
Source organism: Dolichotis patagonum (assembly GCA_004027295.1). Taxonomy (NCBI): domain Eukaryota; kingdom Metazoa; phylum Chordata; class Mammalia; order Rodentia; family Caviidae; genus Dolichotis; species Dolichotis patagonum. Next base: position 40,304 of record PVJX010005066.1, read on the forward strand.
TTATCAGATCTCTTTTTAATGGACAAATTATAATGTGATCAAGTTTAGAAAATAGAAGGGCTTTATATGCCTGAAGCTGGTAGAACAAGCCAGTGCCAAAGGATATATGACAGAGGAAGACATTAAAGTTATCAAATATCATCTGCATTTCATTTTCCAATTGATCCAGGTCCAAGCTAATCAATACTTTTTAATAACATGGTGCATATTATGAGCTACTGATTAAGTAATATAAATCATTTTATTATAAAGTGAATGGATTCCTTGTAATTTATGTTTTATTTGATTTTACATTTTCTGATTTTACTAAGTTGTGCATATTCAGTATTGATAATTAAAGAATTGTGTAATAATCCATTATTAGTTGAAATTTACAGTGCAGCCTTATCCTAAGGGCATGTAAATCTAACTAGTGAAAATTATCCCATCTTATCTTTTGCTTCTCATTTTTTGAGTATGAAAAATAAGGAAAACCCACAAATACATTACTTTGCACAAAGAGATCAAGTAAAGCTAGTGGAAAAATACTAGGATGAACAGAATATAGCCTTGTTTCATGCAATTGATGACTCTTGTAATAGTTATGAGAAGGTTGAGTATCACATTTTTGCTGAAAAGAAACTGCTTCACACATAGCACTTTAATTTTAAATAGCAGTATATTGATTTTATTGGATTATTGGTGATTCTCTGTTGAATAAGCCTTAACTTTTTTTTACAATATGTGCTACAGTTTAAATTATTGCCATAAGTTATTTTTTCCCAGTACATCAATTACCCATATTTAGGTACAAGTTGCAGCAATTATTTTTCTTTGCATAATATGTTATATTTTATAAATGAAATCAATTGACTCCATCATAGTAAAAATAAGAATGAGGTTGGCTGTCATAAGTTGTTTCATGATATCACTTATATTATCTCAGAATCATGTGTTTTGTATGGATTACTTTTCATGAGGTAGGAAGAAAGTTGAAATTTACAATTAGAAACACTCAAAATTATGAATGACCTTATCTAAGGCAGATTAAGTCTGAATTGAATTATACCTAAGGACTGCTTTCTTGGAAACAAGAAAGGATGTCCAACTTAGCAATCAGTTAGGGTAATGTGAAAAGTACTGGAGAACATGCATAGTATGAATCCATGGCTGGTAATTAGCTTACAATACCACTCATTTTCTCCTGCTGAGTTCAAGAATTCCTTTTTTCTGCTGTTCTTGCCTCTCCTCCAAATAATTGCAGTCAGCTATAAATTTACCTACTACTGTCTCTGACAACTAAGTTTGGATTTCTCTTCAAAAGTTTCCTGGAACAAATTATGTAAGAAAACCTTAAAATTACAGACATATGGTATTATATACGTAAACTGGCCAAATAATCCCATGGAAAGTGATTGAGTGAAGCTCTTAAAGGATATCTCTGCTAGAGACTGGTGATCACAGAATAATAGGAGAGTATAAAATTTCTTCAGATAAAAAGTATAGTTTCACTGAGCATATGTAGTCTCTGGAGTGGTCTATCATACCATAGATCTTCCAGGAATCAAGTTAACACTCATGTTCTACTCACTTTTCATAAGAACCGAATGCTTTTTTAGGAAAATGATATTTTTGCCAAATCCCTGCATGTTCATTTGCATTATCCAAGTTTATCATTTTGATCTCTTTCCTAAGAAAGTAAATAGAAATTTTCAACACATTTTTCACAGAAGAACCTAACTAATATGTTCATGTAATTGTACAAAATCAAAATTTGTTGTAGTTCAAATAGGTCTATATGATTATATAAACTATTTTATAAAAATTATTATATATAAACTATTACAAATAGTGTACTTGTATGGAATCACACTATCTTACAATGAAAAATACTATAGTTTTTTTGTCTTGCCAAATCAAATTCCCAATAAAATACTCCTTCAAGTGTCTTCGACTTGTGGGTTGCATGATTGATTTTTTTGTAATTTATTATGATTTAATGAATATTTCACATTACTGGGTAAAAGTGACTTATTTTGAGTCCTAAATGTTTCAGTATTGACCACACTGTACTAGGTGATTATTAATGTGTAGTATAGCTTAACAGTACTGCAGCTGTATGATATCCTGTTAAGAGAAACTGAGACTTCAAGTCATTCTAGTCTTACAAACTTTACATAAAACAAATTTTTGTGGAGGATAATGCTTGTCTTCTTAAGATGACATCTTATTAACTGAAAAGAAAAATGTTAATTTGTAGCTAATTTACACTCACCCAGAGAAAAAATATACGTGGTTAAAAATGACATATACTTTTCTTTATATTGATGTTCTTTTAAAAATATTACTTATTTACTTTTCATTAATACATTTTGTAATACATAATGATTACATTCATTGTGAAGATAATGTTATACAAATAACATGTCTTAATTCTTTTTTAATCCCCTCCTCCCTCCAAATCTTGGTTCTATTCCTTTTGGCAAAAGTTCTTGCTCTCTGTTTCCTATTATCCTTTATTTTGCTCTTTAGTTATACTCTGAGTTTCTCATATAAGATAAACCTGGTGATATTTAAGCTTGTGTATCTGATTTATCTCACTTAACATTGTGGTTTCAAGGTGTTTTGCCACTGAACATTGGAGTCTTATTTCTCTTCTTAGACATATTGCTGGACTTAATTCAGTAAAAGAGGTAGTTGTTTTTCATATTTATCTGTAAATTGCAGTGAATCTTGTATAATCACATTAAGAAGGAATGATTTATATGCATTTTGATTATTTATCTGCTTACCCAAGCTTAGTCCCATTTTATAAATTTTATTGCATTAATGTTGTACATATGGAACAAAGAAAAATATTTTCCATAGATTAAGCTCTTCTTTTCAGCAATCTGATGGTCTTTTGTATATCCTACTGTGTAATATAGTTATGTGCAATTACTAAACTGGTAATTTATTTCAAGATTAAAATGGACTCTGGTAGAGTGTATGAAGTTATTAACTACTGAAAAGTAGGCGTATTTATAAATATGAACCCTAAGGTGCTGAAACCAAGTAGTTAAAATATTTATTCTGTTTCAGAAATAAAGACACAATACAACCTGAGGAGTTATTGGTTGCCCTCAGCCTTTCCCATGTTGGGCTATTGGAATGAGGAGGTAGGCTGCAGGTGTATTCTTAGAAAAGCTGAGTATATGAACAGGAAGACATGCTTAGAATTCTTTTCAACATATTTCCTTAAGTAGCCTATTAAACTTGAAACAAACTGAGAAATAAAAGGCCTTTAAAAAGGATACAAAGAATATTTATTTTTCAAATGCACATTCTATCAAAAAATTAAAGACTAACAATAAAGTAAAAAATATTCTACCATGTTTGAAGTTATACTTAATCTACAAGTGTATTTGTTGTATGGACTTCTTGCTTTTTTGAAAAATTATGAACATTCCATTTTATAAAAAATGGAATATTAATTTTTACAATATGTAAATATACTTCCTGAAATGTGCAGATATCATACATAAATAGCAAGGGCATACAAAAGAATACTAAAAAGTTGAGACTTTGATTTAGGCATATTTTAAAGCATTTTTAAAAAATTGAAAGGATGGAAGGGATATAAGTGTGTGTAAGAATTATGAGGAAAAACAAATTTGAGGTTTCTTTTAAGTCAGTTCCCAATTTCAATGATGAGTGTAGAAAAAATATTTTGTTGGAAGCTGTTTCATTATCTATTTTCAAATAACAAATATTGCTATATGACATTAATGCCATATAACATCAAAATCAATTTCTTTGTAGTTTTTGTTTTGTTTTGTTTTGTTTTTTTGGTACCAGGGATCGAACTCACGACCTCATACTTGCCAGGCAGACGCTTAGGCCACTGAGCTAAATCCCCAGCCCCCAAAATCAATTTCTTTGTGATTGCCTCAATTGGTGAGGCTTAGGAGGCCAGTTGTCGGTTGGGATTTCATGGAGTTGCTATGAGCTGTGGTTAGAGTTATCTGAGGGCTGGACAGAGACGCATGTCAAGATGGCTTTTTCACACATCATTCCGGAGCCTAGGTTAGGATAGGAAGAATAGAGAAGTGGAAGTTGGCCAGCCATTTTTCTTTCCATGTGGCTCCTACATATGGTTTCTGTCACGGCATGGTACTCTTGGAGGGTAATTAACTTCTACGATATACATTTTTGCCCTGAGAGCAAATGTTCCCAGAGACAGGAACTGAAAGCTGTCAGACTTTGAGTTTCTGCATTCAAAATTTGGCACAGACACTTCTTCATATTCTATCGGTCAAAATGCACTGAGTCTGCCAAATTTCAAGGAGAGAAGATCCCCACCTCTTCATGGGAGAAATGTCAGAGAATTTCTGATGATCGTTAATCTACTACAAAGTTATACATGATAGATATGCTTCTTATGTTTTCATTGGTGAAATAGCAGACAAAAATTATAAGCCATTTGAGAAATCAGCAGATCTGCTTATGCATATGCACAGTGAACAATAAATAACATAAAAGCAACGCCAGGTATCAAAGTGCTTGTGACCTTGAGATGAGAGCATCACTTTGTCCACAAAAAGTGTCATGTACAGTATTTTTATGAAAAAATTCTATGTATACTCTATATTTGCTGGGTATTTAAGGAAAATATTTTGTAAAGAACTTTTGAAAGACATTGAGCATACAGGAAGTGTGATGGTCAATGTTATTTTATTTTCTCTCTCCCATAAGTTAATGTTTTCTTAAGGGAATATTGAGTCCCATTCAAGACTTAACTGAGCTGGTTTTATCCTTGAATGTAAGCTGTTGTCTTTGGTCTCTGATTCTGGAAGTTATTGGGTATGATGGAAGAAAATGTTGTCAAAGGGAGTCCTAAAGTTGGCTCTACTTTTCAAAAAGTGTGTGGAAACTAACGTGGTTGGTGAATATCTCTGCATATGTGTTTGTCAGCCTACAGATAGTTACAAATAGTTAGCAGGGAGTTAAGTGACACTGATATGGCATTATTAAAAGTTGGAAAGACCAGTTTGGATCTGGTAGAAAAAAGCAATTTCCATGGGGAATGCTGGTGTTGATTTTATGCTAATGGGACTGCTCTGAGCCACATACACCTTGTATGGCATGTTTGCTGAGAGACAAGTAAGTACATACTATGCTTGCATTCACAGGCTTGCAAGTGACACTAGGCTAAATTGAATTTTAAAGTGACATGAAATATCTAAGTATTCTCATTATTAAGTAAGAGTTAGGAAAACAGAAGTCTGCGGTTGACCTTCTGCATTGTTTCATGTAACTAGTAAAGCTTTAGGCTTTTGTCCTGAATTAATTTGAAATTTTGATTTAAGATATTGTACTTCTTTACTCCTTTGTTAATTGTCAAGAAAAAAATGACCACTTGACATGCTCATTCTTATATGATTGGAAGGAGTATAAATAGACAAGAATTTAAAATATCTTTATTTTGTTGCTAAAATGCCTTTAAATAGATGGCATACTAAACTATAAACATAACCACTGATATCACTTTTATCCATATAACTAGTGCCAAAAGCAAATAATTTAATTACACTCTGAATTTTCTCTCCATTATTTTTTAAAGTGTTATGGTCTGTTATTGCCTTGATACTCTGAAGACAGAAGGAAAGGGGACAAACAAAATAAAGGGAGTTATTCTGAGTGTTCATTCTCAATCTAAGACAAATATAGCTCAGTTTTCAGTGAATGGTTTTATTTGTTTTTTTTTCCTGGAGAACTTAAAGCATGTCATGGGTAGAATACGTGTTGAATAATCAGGTAAAATAATTATGCCAAGGAATTAGAAAGACAGAAGAGATAGCCAATCTTTGGGAGCATGTTGAAATGGTTACCTCTTGAAAAAACTGTAAATTCATGACTTTACCTTTGATAAATGCAAAGAAAAAGTGTCTGGCCCAAAATGCCATATAACTGAAGGACAATTATGTTCCTGAAATGTGAATGTACTTGATGAACTAATATCTTTAAGTGGCATCTTGTAAAAGAGAAGCTGAATAGATGCCTGTAGTTTTGAAGAAAATAAAACATTATGGCAGCCATTGCTGATTTAATATTGTCTTTCTTAGAAGTCCTACCATGCTTCTACTCTGCTATTACGATCAGTTCTATCATGTTGTGTCTTATTGGGATTTTAATATATGTGATAGTATAAACCAACCTTTTTTTGAAAATGAGATATTATAGTAGCCATTGATCATAGTTATTCAGTTCAGAATGTCCTGTAATTCTTTCACTCTCTTGAATGGTTTCATACTATTGTTATGTTTGATATTATTGTATCTGAATCTATGCTCAAATATAGCAGAGAAAGTGATATTTTGACAGCTATTGTTTATGTCTGGTTGTCTTATTGTAAAGTGCTGTGTTGCTTATGTTGTTCTGTTCTGATCTGCTTTGTTCTGCCCTCTTTTGTTTTATTCTCTTTAAAATTAAAAAAAATCTTATATTGAAAAAAGAACCCTTTGTTTTGTTCCCACTATTAAGTCATTGCTATATGTGCCCATTTCCATCACAGTTGGAATGAGGTACCATTATATATACTCAAAATCAAAAAGTAAGAATAAAAGACGTGACCTACTACCATACAATACTTACAAAACTAATTACATTTACATACGTAAAACAATGTTATTCTTTTGGTGTCATTTTGAAAGTCTCTTCTTTCTACTCTTTGGGAATAATATCTATTACTATGGCTTGGATCTAGATATCACCCCCAAAGTTTATGCAGTTATAGATGTAGCATTTCAGAGGTGGTTGCATCTGGAGTGTGCAGTGCTGGAATTAAGGATGTATGATTTCTTAATCAGTCCACTCATTGGTTTGGCACCATCCTAACGCTTTATAGCCTAGATAGACTATAAAAGGGGCAGGAAGAAGCTACAAAGGTCTTTTGCTTACTCTTACCTGCTGGTTTGCTGTGGACTATTTTTACTCTCTGATGACCCTGTGCCACGCCACCCTGCCTTGGCAGCCAACAAAAAAGTGATGCTTCCATGAACTGTATGCTTAATAAACCTTTCCTCCTTTTACTTTGGGTGTCAAGTATTTTGTGTTAGCAAGGAGAAAAATAACTAACATACTGACTCAATGTAATGTCTTAGTCATAATTGAAGAAGTCATGGCTGTCTTCAGTGGAGAACCCTTCTTTTGGATCAAAAGGGTGACTGATTGTTTTGGTTTGCCCAGAACTGCCCAAGTTTATGTTTGCCATCCCACAATAATTATACATTGTGTCCCCATTTACTCTCAAAAGTGTCTGAGTTTAAATGATTAATAACATGGTTATCCTTTTTGTATACTAATCACCAAACATTGAGGCATTGATTAAGCACCTAGCTGTTCATGCTGTTTTGTGATACATTAGTTATACTAGGAAACAGCATAGACAGAACATCTGTCCTCTGGGAACTTCATATCTAAAAGACACAGTATTTCTGAAAATACTGTATATATGAGATCAATTGCGCTGAAAACAGTAACTCAAAGACCACAGATTATATATCATGCATTTCTTGATGTACTTATAGGCCATTTGGACTTTGGTATCATGTCTATTCATTTTACTTTCCTAATTTTTGATTGGATCTTTTATTTGGAGAGTTATAATTTTTTGCATTCTTTTTTAAAATTTTATTTAAAGAGGAAAAAACAAAACAAGAAAAATAAGAAACAAAAGAAACAAACAACGATAAAACCCTCCAAACAATAACATAGGCTTTCAAAACAAGGTGACAGGAACTTAAAAATGGTTGTTATTTTGTATAGTTATCTTCAAAAGAGTTACTCAGATAACCAGGTATAGACATGCAAAATTGATGTAATCCTATGAGTGGTGACTGTTTTTTCCCAAGAACTATTAGAATTAGTAGTACAATCATCTTGACTATCTGCATTCTTTATATATTCCACATTTTTATTCTTCTGTCTGAGAAATAGGTGGAAAAAATATCTTGCCCATTCTGTAGGTTATTTTTTCACTCTATTGGTTGTTTTATTTTGCTGCAAAGTTTTTAATTTGATATCCCATTTGTTGATATTTGCTACTATTTTCTGTGCAAGTGGGATTTTATTCAGAAAGTTATCTATGCCTATGACTTCAAAAGTTTTACCTATTTTGTCTTTCATCAGGTTTTTTGCTTCTAACATTTAGTACTTTGATCCATTTTGATTTTAGTTTTGTGCATGGTGAGAGATATAGATCTAGATTCAAACAGATACTTGGTTTGATTTATACATATCTTCTTTCAAATTGATTCTGTATCAGGGTGCAAGTCCCTCTTACAGCTTCCAGTTACCAGGATCTTTAGTTGATCTTTTCTCAGTATCTCTGATGTGACAGCCTTTAGTTGGGTCTCTTATATGCACTGTAGTGCTTTTCCGTGCTGGCCATTCACGTTTTCCATCATTTTGATTTGCTCTTCTCCCTTTTTATTAGTGTCTTCTCTATATTTATTCATAATTTTGGCCTGATACCTTTTTATTTATATCTTTTGTTAACATGCCACATACCTTAGTAATCTGTTTTTCTATCTTTCTTGATATCATTTTTGAATAATTTGGATGTGTAGTTTTTGGGTTCCTCCTGTTTGATGACCCATGGACCAACCTTCACTGAGTTAGGACTATTTGGAGGGCTTTTGTTGGCTTGTCTTTCCATCTTTCCATTTTGTGTGTATTGTGCGTGTGTGTGTGTGTGTGTGTGTGTGTGTGTGTTGAGGCTTACAGGCTCATGGTAGTGGAAAGCTTTGTTGCTAGTATGGATACCTCATTAATTAATGCCCTTTTTTTCAGTGATGTACTCTGGAGAAGACTACCTATTGGCCTTTGCTTCTGTCCCAGGTTTCAACCACCTCTGTTTACTTGAGATTGGAAGTTGTATCGTATTTTTGTTCATTACACAATTTTCTGGGAAAGAAGCACGATACTGCTAATAAACCCAAGGCAAACCAGATACTGGCATTCAAAAAAAAACCCCAATTAATAGCAACAGCTCTGTCACCTTGGCTATAGCATCAAATAGCAAATGAATATTGATAAACCATAATGACTAATAAAGTACAACTATTCACTGTACAATAGGGATCAATAATTATAATATAGGGCCAGGGATTGCCTGGCAAGTGCAAGGTCGTGAGTTCAATCCCTGATACATAATAATAATAATAATAATAATAATAATAATAATAATATAAACCATCATCAACCTACAGTAAATATTTAGTAAATATTTACTAAACTTACAGTAGAACAGTATTTAATAGCAATAGTATAAAGTTAACTTGTTGTCTAGAGATTCATAAAGCTTTGTAGTTATATTAGTAAATATAGAGTGGGAAGAATTTGTATGAAGAAAGCAAAATTTAAAAAATGAATCAATGGAATAAGAGATAGAGGAGAGAAAAGTGAGCTAGGTCCTTCTATTGAGGAATAAATGGAAATAATATTTGTAGGGAAGAGTCACAGTAAAACATGAACAACAAAAAGACAAAAAAGGTAAACATCAAAAACAGAAAATAAAAGAAATAGAACAGATAAAAAATTGAAAGGGAAAACTAGAGAAAAGAAACAAAAAGAGGACAAATGGATTAAAATCCCACTCCCAAAAAATTCCACTGAAGGAAACAAAAACATAATACAAATCAAAAAATGAGTCAGTGACATAATTTTTGTAGTATTAAATGAGTAGTTTCTTTCTAAGATATACCATCTTGGGATTCAGCCAGTCATGATTTTCTATGCTTAGCCTTACTGCCTATGGGTTTTTGAGGTGCTCACCCTATACCTTAGGCTCCTCTGTCTGTTCTCCCCAGAACATGGTTAGGGACCAAGCCAAGCTGTGTCCTTGCTCCTGTTTGTAGATATGAATGTGATAAGTCTTGTGGTCTCTGCTGGATGAGGCTGCAGGACTAGGGTCGGAGTGTGCTGTTGGATTTATAGTCTGCAGTCACAGGGTTGGTTTTTCCCTTCTCTCCCCAGGCATAGTCCTCTTCCAGGATCCAGGGCAGTTGATTATTCCTCACCTTTCTTGACCAATGCTGTGTAGAAACAAAATTTAGAGCCATTTTACAGTTGGTGGGTTTGAGTGCCCTTGTGTCAGAGGCCACTGTGCATGCAGTGTGGGCCTGCTTGCTCGGGTATGTGGGTTACCACATGACTAATCTGGGCCACTTTGCTCACTGCTACCTTGTCATGAGTCTTCTGCCTCACATGTGGAGGAGGTACCACTCATCTAGTGTAGTATGCTTCCTGGTGAGGGGGAGGGGCGCCATCTTTTGTGTGGGTATGGAGAAGGGTTGCCCTCCTAACTCCTGTTTAACTCTACTCTAGATAAAATTTTCAAATAAACTGTTTTTCTTCCATGAAGACTGTTAAAGATTAGTAATCCATAAACCTTTTCATGGATTCTTTGTTTTAAACTGTATTTTAAACACTTTCTTTTATTTGTTTTTATTTTTCGCTGTGGACACTCCATTGATGATAATTACAGGAAATGAATTAAAGAAAATGATACTCTTGCATTAGTACTATAGTGAAAAAAATAATTTCATTTCTTTTTCTGCTGTCAGTTCCTTTTGCATGAGTTGTTTTTTGTGTAATGAAAGATTAACAAGAGGAATGTAATTGTTTATTACATTTTTTTGATTTTCCCTCTAGGAATTGTATCCCAAAAAATGCCAAACAATCTGAATTGCATCACTTAAGTGGCATTATTGCAGTATGTTATGATCACATCTGACTTTCAGTACTACCTGAAACATACATTTTATATTTGGAGTCAGCCTATCATACTTAAACTGGGAAAATTAGAGAGAGCTTTTTATAATTATAAGATGTTTTTCTTGAAGTATGTATCTCAAGACCCTTGAGATAGCTTCAATTACTTGTCTGTAATTTTGTTATAAGCTTTAATACTATTTATTTAACTTGAAGTGTATTGCCCCTGAATATAATTTCCTTTGTTGTTATACTGAATGACATATGTATTATATTCTCAAAAACGTTTTTACTTAGAATATCATTATAAATTTTCTTTTATTTGTTGTTTTCAACTTGAAAGGTTTATCTTCCTTTAGGACATGATTCACAGATAAATGAAACTACTTCTGGATTTTAAATTAAGAATATGAATGCAAATATAAGAGACAGTTTGTTTGATTCAACCTGGTGCTATGTTTTTGCCTAACATTTCGCGTAATGTCAATCTTTAGCTGATGTGTACAGCATTTTATGTCACACATAAGTATCTGTTCTTATACATTTCCCTCTTATTACAATATTTCTCTGATTTACCTGGTCTCTCCCATGTTCTCTGAATAGTTTGTACTAATTTCCCATTTTTGGTCGTTGTTTAAAACTTTTTTCTTCCTAGCTCTCCTCTTCTTTAAAAACTACCCAAATTCCCTCCTATCTATCCTTAACAATATGGTCATTGTCTTGGTTACTTTTCTCTTGCTACTGAGACAAAATACCTGACATCCAAACTCAAAAGAGGAAACGTTTATTTAGTTCAATTAATAGTCCTACCTGATCTGAGTTCAGACTGGAGTAATCCAGGTCTGTTTCTACCTATTAATGACTTCTCCAAGTACTAAAGAACAAGTTTGTAGAGGTTTCAGTCCATAATCAGTTGGCTCCAAGGCAGGGAAGCATGACTGAAGGGCAAACCATTAAAGGGGGCAGAAGACAGCAAGACCAAGAGCAAAATCTTAGAGAGCAAACCTTTTTTCTCCCTTATTTTGGAAGCAAGCTACCCGCTGTAGGGTGGGTATAGCACTCACACTGATTTGGTGCCCTTCTCTTGGATAGGATGAGGATGTTTACAAAATGATGTTCCTGGCCCCCTGCTGAGTCACATAAACTTCTGAAGTTCTCAAGTTGACCCAATGAATCAACTATTACAACACCCTAGAGCATAAGTAGTCACCCAATTGTATATCCTCTACACCCTATGATGTAGAACTGCTGAGTTAAGCTTCTAAACTTCTCAAGTTAACACACTGAATTAACCATAACAGTCATTTTAATATATTCATGAATATTTACATAACTACTCCAACTCAATTTGATATTTTATTAACTTCCCACTCATGTCATTTGGTAGACCTCTGTGTTGCTACCTGACCATATATAAATGGACCTTGCCTCTCCAGAAATCTAATGAGTAAGAAGTCCCACCTGACTGATTAAAAAAACTGCTGCATTATTAAGTCTTAACACATAATGAGGTTTCTAAGTCTTCAAGTGATGAAACACTATCAATAAAACTTCATTTTCTCAGATGTTAAGTGGAAATTCTCTTTGTGTTTCATCACATCTAAGATCCCATTGATTGTAATACATTTTAGACTGGAAAAAAAGAACACTGCTAGTAAAGCTCCGTAAGAAGAGTTTGCTATCATTTAGACTTTATACTTCATTCTTATTGAAGGAGATTTTAAATCATTATTTCATCATAATGTTTTGTTTATAGCATCACTCTTTAATTTTATACCTGGCATAAACGGTAAATATATTTAAGCTGTTTCAACTGTTTTATAATTGCAAGAAGTTCTCACCATGGTATACATTTGGAGCAGAGTTAATACTAGTCAGAACTGAGATTAAACACTTACTTTTTCCAAGTATTGGCTTTTTAAAAAGTAATTTATTGATATGATTTAGATATGCACGGTGATAATATTCTTCATGGGGAATTTGTACCTGTACACGATATATCTTAGTTCATCTTTTCATTTCCCATTCTCCTTCCTTCTTTTCAACCCTCTCTCGTGTCTTATTCACAAAGCTTTGTTTCCATTTCATCTTTTTTTCATTTTTTCTTTTCCTTTTCATCCCCCATTCCCCTTTCCCTTTGAGCAATTACACACTATTTTATAATATATAGATATCTAGAATATTTTAGTTCTTATTTACACTTTCAGTTTCTCACACTAGAGAAACAGTGAGATACTTATATACGTGTGTCTGATTTATTTTACTTAAAGGTATGCCCTCAAGGTCCATTCATTTAGTTATAAATGTCTCAGATTTATCCTTCTTTGTGACTGAGTGGTACTCCATTGTAGAAGAAAACCACAGCATTTTTTTTATCTCTTTGTCAGTTGATGGGAATTTGACTTGTTTCCAAGATTTAGCTATTACAAACTTTGCTGCTATAAATATGGGTGCACATATATCACTGGTGTGATGCTTTTATTTCTTTCAGGAAAATAACCTGAAGGAGAATATCTGGGACAAATCGGAACTCCAGTCCTAGTTTTTTGAGATTCTCCACGCTGATCTCCACAGTTGTGCTAGTATACACTCCCACCAACAGTGGAGAAGGGATCCCTTTTCCCCATATCCCTGCCAACATTTTTTATTTGTTGATTTGTTTGTAATAATCATTTGTTCTGAAGTGAGATGAAATCTCAACGTTGTTTTAATTTGTTCAATACCAATCAGTGGTATTGAACATTTTTTCATGTATTTGTTTGCCATTTGTATTTCTTCTGAGAAGTGTGTATTTCTTTCAGATACCCATTTTAGAACTGAGTCTTTAAATTTTGGAGGTCTTATTTTTTTCATTTCTTTATATGTTCTATTCATTGTTCAGTTCTTGATATGTCCTTTGTCTGAAGAACAGCTGGCTAAGATTTTTTTCTCATTCTATAGGTTGTCTTTTACTCTAGTGGTAATTTCTTTTATTGTATAAAAGTTTTTTTTAATAATATGAGATCCCAGTTGTTGAAACTTTGTATTTCCTATTCAATTGAGGTTTTGTTTATGAAGTCTTTGCCTACACCTCTGTCTTCATTAGTTCTATTTATTCTCACTTCCAGAAGACTTAGTGTTTCTGTGTTAACATATAGGTCTTTGATCCATTTTTATTTTAGTGTAGTGCATGGTGATAAGTATGGGTCTAGTTTTAGTTTTCAGCATGTAGAAAGTCAGTTCCATTTATTAGATGTAGTAAATTCTAGTAAATGTGTCTGACATCTTTGTCAAAGATAAGATGACTGTGTGTTTAAAGTTATTACATCCTCTTTTAAACTAATTCTTTGAACCTCAGGTCTGTTTTTATGTTATCTTTTGCTTGTACCATACTGTTTTTGGTACAGTAGCTCTGTAGTCTAATTTCAAATCAGGAATTGTGATGCCCCCTGCTTTGCATTTGTTGCCCAGAATTGTTTTTTCTATTCTAGGTCTCTTCTGGTTCCAAATGAATTTAGGAATGTTTTCTCTAGCTCTGAAGTATGCTAATGGTATTTTGATTGGGATTTCATTGAATATATATAATAATTTTGGGAGTATGGCCACTTTTATTTTGTTGGTTTTTCTCACCATGAGCAAGGGATATCTTTTCATTTTATCATGTCCTTTTTAATACCCTGTTTCAGAGTACTGTAGTTTTCAATGTAGAGGTCTTTTACTGCCTTTGTTGTATTGATTCCTAAGTACTTCATTTTTTTCAATGCCATTGTGAAAGGTGTGATTTCCCTAACTTCTCACTCAATTATTTTGTTATTTAATTGGAATACTATTGATTTTTGAGTGTTGACTTTGTATCCAACTATCCAACTGAATCTGGTTATTAAATGTAGAAGTATTTTGGTGAAATTTTTTGGGTCTTCTTTGTAAAGCATCATGTCATCTGCTAATAGAAGTAATTTAACTTCTTTCCAATCTTCATTACTTTTATTTATTTCTCTTGTCTGATTGCTCTAGATAATATTTCCAGAAGTATACTGAATAGGAACAGTGATAGTAGACATCCTTGTCATGTTCCTGATTATATTGAGACTATTACTAAAAACTACAAATTCCTTTTTGCTTAGCTAGTAAAATAAGGATGAAATTTCCTACTTTTCATTTGTATTTGAATTAGATGAGATAAAATTTATGTGTAAATGTTAGTTTTTATGTATGCTATTATATTTTTAGCTTCTTAGAACTTGACTTTTTAAAAACCTTTTGCTCCTTTTTAAAATATCTAATATTTTGGGTTGTAATAGCATGTTCAGTCCTAATGGCTTGCAGTCTGATTTCACTGATTTAGATTTTGTGCTTTGAAATTCATTAATATCATATTTTATGATTTTATAAATTTTATATTTCACGTGCTCTGATTTGACAGATGTTAGCTATCCAGTACATTTATTTATAGGTAGGAAATGTAGTAACATGTCAAAATACCTCAAGTAAATTATGAACATAGTACAGAACTGATTTTTATATTTTCTATATCCTATGTTGAACATTTCTGAATTCCCCTGGATGCTTTAGCAATGTTTGGCAATCTCTCAATGTTTTACATTATTGTTGTCAATGTCAAATGTTAGAAATATTTTTCTAAAACCAAAATAAAATTTAAAAATTTTACATTGTGCAAACTAAGGAAAGCTGAATATATTATATTACAATGATATTTTCAGATAATAGGCTTAAAAATATTTTAAAGAAGAGTAATAAGAAATTAATCATTTGGCAAATACATTTCGAAAGTGCTACAGATTTTTGAATGCATTATATCTGTAGAGTTAACTACAGATATAATGGTTGAACTGGTTCTTTTTCTTTATATTCATCACCGGAGAATAGCTACAAACAATCAAATTGTTTGTCTGTCTCTGATTCAATTTTGTTTTTTTCTGTCCGTCTTTAATCATCCTGAGCTTTCTTCTATGTTGAGTGAATAAAAATATAAAAATAGGCAAAACATGTCCCCTTCCCTAGAGGGTATTCATTTCTTCACTTTCAATGTAAGAATAATGAAGTCCAGAGAGGCAAAGTGATTGGTTAAAGTGGCACCGTTAGTAGATAAGAGAGCTGGGACTATCACATTTTCTGCCAATTAAATTCCATAAACATAAATACTAATCAAGAATCTAATCATAATGGCTTCTGCCAAAATCAGCTTTGTCTATTTTTTTCTTTCCTCTTGTAAAGAAATGTGAAACCAAAATGAAATTTTTTTTAACTTTTTTTTTTTTTTTGGTACTGGGGATTGAACTCACGACCTTGCGCTTACCAGGCAAGCACTTAAGCCACTGAGCTAAATCCCCAGCCCTAAAATGAAATTTTGTCAGTTAAACACTTTACTTTTATTGTAAGAATATTTGTATATTGTTCATATGGAATGAGTTTAAAGTTTCATAGTAAACTTTCAGCAACCAAAAAGTAGTAAGCATAATTATGTATTTTACAGCAATGCACACCTGCTGTTTACATAGAGCAGACTTCCAAACTTAGGTACCTTACTTTCAGAGACCTAGGAGTTAGAAATCCAAACTTTTCAAAGCTATATGGTAAAGATTGTTCCTATTGCACAAGTATTCTTCACTTACAAGCAGATTCACTTCAGGGTGACTTTGAAGAGTTTCTTGCTTCATTCTTTTAAGTATTTCTCTGGCGACCATTGACTGCTTGTCAGAAAACAATGAGGAATATAGAGACAAATAGCTAAAGTGTATGGAATTGCTGCCAAGTGATGACCATGGAAATGAAAATAAAATGTCTCAAACATTATAATGTAAATTAGTGGGCCATGTAATATTTTAGTTATATAAAATTGAATTTAAACACTAATTTTCAAAATGAGTATATAGCATAGGTAAGCACGTTGGATTTACATAATAAAACATCCTATATGCCAGGGGTATACCTCAGCAGCGCAGCGCCTGTCTGGTAAATGCAAGGCTATGAGTTTCATCTGTGAGTTCCATCCCCATACCAAAAAAAAAAAAATCCTACAGCATCAGTCCTCAACCATTTTGTTACCAGAGACTGGTTTTATGAAAGACAATTTTTTCCATGGACCAAGTAAGGCCAAGGACCAAGGTTTGGGGATGATTCATGTACATAAATATATTGTGTATTTTATGCCTGTTTTTATTACACTGTAATGTATGACATAATTATACAACTTACCATAATGTAAAATCAGTGAGAGGCCAGAGTTTATTTTTTTTGCAAGTAGACAATCCCATGTAGGGTGGTAAAAGAACAGTGACACCCAAAGTGTATTGTTTATGTCCAGTCTGCTCCATAATATCATTTTCATTTTTGAGATTATAGAAAACCATGTTTTTCTCTCCTGATGTGACAGATCAAGGTCATTGAGGCAGGTTGAATATATCACACAACTAGGAAACTTTTGAGACCCATTCTGTTTCACTCAAGTATGCTGCCTGTGGTGAATGATTTTCTAAAACAAATCTCTAAAGTGGCTCTCATAATTCAAAACCTGTGGATAGTGATATACTTTTACAAAGCCATTTCACATCTGTGTATAAGAGAAGATATGTTTTCTCTGTACCCATATTCCCACAGGGTTGTTGAAACCAACATGAGTTAAGGGCGTATAGTTTAATGAGGTTGATAATTTTAGTCACATCTTACAAAACATGATTATGTTTAGGTGACTCTTTTTTCGCTAGTTAGCATTTCTCTATGGATTACAATGTATCAACTCATATGCAGGAGTAAGTCTTTGACCTGAGTAGCAAAACAGAAAGCTGTCCAGTTAAGTCAGCCAGTCCATCCATGCATATACTGACACAAATTCAGTTTTCCGTATATGTAATCACTGAAAGGCTTGAAGAGTTCCGCAGCTGTGATATCAGTTGGTAGAAAATACATATAATGAATCTTCATGCACAACATTCTGAAAAATTGTTGCCTCATTGTCAATAGCATTGGACTCTTCAGCCTGGATTATATATCATTGTGCTTCATTAACCCTAACAATTTCACCCCAAGAGCGCTGCTATTTCATCAATTCATCTAGTTACTGTGCTAGCCAAAATAAGACCATGTTACCTTTATTAGTATGTTTACAGTACCTAATGATTATTTACACTGTGGGGAATAGATACATATATACATAACATATCTTAGATTCTATTATTTCCCTTCCCTTGCTATTTCTTCTCCATTCTTCAATCTCTAGAGTCTCTTATCCTTTTCATTTGGAAAAAATATGTCTCTCTGCTTCCCATTGTCTATCCATTACTTTGATCATTAAATTATTAACACATTAGATTTCTCATATGAGATGCTATATGATGTGTAAGCTTGTGTGGTTGATTTATTACACTTAACAATATGGGCTGAAGTTTATCTGTGTTCCTACAACTGACTCAAATTACTCTTCTTATTGTAGAGTAGTACTCATTTGTGTAAATATTGCATTTTTCTTATTCACCATTCATCTGTTGATGAGTATATAAATCACTCATAAGATTTGGCTTTTATGGGTTATGTTGCTATAAACATAAGAATGCCTGTACTCACTATATTATGATATTTAAATGTTTGGAGAAGATACCAGAAGAGGAATACCTGAGTTGAGTGGAATTTCTAGTTTTAGTTCTTTAAGGAATCACCATACTCATTTCCATAGTGGTTTTACTAGTTTACATTCCCACCATCAGTGTGGAAAGGTCTTTGAGCAACAGAACTATTTAAATTAAAGCATTAATTCTTGTTCTCTTTTTCATATATGCAAGCAAATATATATATGTATATACATGTATATATATTAAGAAGAAATGGAAGATAAGAAAATTAAAAATTAAAAAGGGAAATAGGGAGGAATTAAAGACAAGACTAAAAGAGAGATTAGAATAAAGAAAATAGTAATATAAAATGATAAGAAAGTAATAATCAAAAAAGAAAAAAATCCAAATAAAACCAAAACAAGCAAGGCAATAAAAAACAGCCATAGCTACAACAAAAATGTCTCTTTCACAGCTACTGAGGTACAGAAGCAGGGTCACTATACAGTTTCCTTTGTGCTACAATGATAATCTGATGGCCGGCAATGAAGCCAATCTTTCCTCTTTGGACTGCTTATTTGGCTGCCTAGGAGCAGTGAGATCTGGTGATCTGGATGAATCTCTGCATCTATCTACTAGCCGCCAGCTGTGCTTTAGACGTGACCAACTACAGGCTTTGTCACTGTCCCAAGATCCGTCCACTTCAATTGATTTGAAAGTTGTGTGCTAATTTGCTCAACACCTGATTCTCTTTCTGCTTCCACCAGGAATCGCCCACTCTCATTCCCTTCACTTCCAGGAAAATTCCATGGTTGTCTCTGTTTTGCCTCCACAGATGTTTTGCCTAGTGCATTTCTACAAGCCTTCCAACCTTGTAGCTGCTTTCTAATCTTCTGCTCACAAGACCTTTACCTTTTCCTGTTTCAAGAGCTCTGTTTTCTGACCAGTGGCACTTGGCACAGCCCCCAGGCTTAGCAGAAGGCCTCTTTGGCCTGTGCTGGATGCTGGGTGGTGGGCAGTAGGCAGGATTTCACACTTTCTCCAATATCACTAGTATTTGTGAAAGCAATAAGAGGGCACCTGTTCTGGTCTGGATCTGCTGAACCTCCCTTTTATCCTCTAAGTCTCCGGGACTACCATCCATGGTTCTCTTCTGTTGAGTGCTTTGTTGCCTATAGCTTATGATATTCAGATACTCCCTGCTTAGGGCAAGGGAACCTCCCTTGCTGACATATGGATGGCAGTAAGCAGGAGTTTGAAGAGACACAGAAAGCTCTAGTGTTTGAGTGAGTGATAGGGTGGGAGGCATTGCCCGTTTTAGTACTTCAGAATCTCTCCTCTGTTCCACTAATTGCAGACCAAGCCTTTTCTGGGGCCCTAACTGCAGGTGATTCCCACACTTGGTTTTCTCTTCCAAGTAGGAGGGAGACTGTGTAAGGAGCATATCCGTGGGATCTGGGCTCTGTAATGTTGGCTTTTTTCCTCAGGGTGCTAGAAACACTGCCAAGATGGTATGCTTATTGGGCAAAGGATGAGGGAGAGTCATAGACCAGTGGCCCTCTGTTTCTCCTTTATAACAACAGCAATATTTGATTCAATCTAGTGAAATTGCTCTTGAAGTTAATTTTTCATATCTGGGAATATTTACATCCCCTATTTCAGAATACCTGCACTATCTTCTGTCTGTCCTCCATTTTTCTCCTCTACCTCTATCTTAAATTACCCATATTAGAATCAGTTGAGTCATTTTTTGTACCACCTTTTGAAGAGCAGCTCTGCACTTATGTTCATGACAAATGTCCTTAGCGACAGGCAGATCAACTCTTCATCAATAGCGAAGGGCTATTTAACTTTAGCAATGTGCTTGGCAATTAGAAATGCTGCTGTCAGCGTGGACACATTCAAGGACATGTAGTCTTCAATGATTATTGTTTTTCTGGGTTTTTTTTCTTTCTAAAAATTCCAAAAACTTGACTTTAATGCAGAGTTCATGGACTCCATATGGTGAGGCAGTTTTGATGGCTTTATGGCTTTGTTGGATAGGTAGTTGCCCTCTATTATATAAAGTGGGCTTGAAGAATGTGAATCATGTGGTGAAATACGCGTATAATTGAAGTAAAACTCTTGGTATTTTCTTTTAAATGCAGCTCTCATTTTGTTCATTGTCATAGAAACTTCTGTTGTCTCATTGGGTCATCCCCATTTTCAAAGTAGCTATCTAGTGATACTTGTTTTTAACTATTTTGGCTAGAGTTAGCTTGCAGGCTTACCAGAACTGTGACTAAAATGAATGTACAGTGCAAGAAAGAGGCACAAAAATAAAATAATGAGTGCATCTCACATGGACTGATATAAGTGTTGCATTCTGACTTAAAGCCTACTACCAGGTACACCTGTGAAATTGCAGCACATAGCCTCACTTTCTACTATAAATCTTGCCACCATATGTAGCCTAATTGTCACTTTGTACTCATTGATAGGGTTTTGATATGAGTCTGTAACCTATCGATTTATTATAGTCTCTGTGAGGTCAAACATCTTTGCTAATGTCAATCTGTATTTGTAGGTGCTTCCCAGCACTAGCATCACTGGCTTTGCTCTACCACAGGTCATCAAAAAGATTCTCAAAAGAAGTATGCAACCTAGATCCCTCACATGGGTAGGTCAAAGTACGATTTGTGCTCTTTGGAGAATCTACTGGCACTGCTGATCTGACAGGCACTGGAGCTCAGTATATACTGTAAGCAATGAAGAGAGGATATAAATGCAGATGAAGTTTGTTTGTTCCCCTACTACTTATCTCTTGCTATGTGGCCCAGTTACTAACAGCCAATGAATGGAACTATACTGTTCCATGGCCTGGGGGTGGAATCTCTGTCCTAGAGCACAGGTTCTTAGTTCGCAGTATGGAAATTCTTGAAGGGGAGATGTTTTATGAATGATCTTGATAGTCAACTGTTGCTGTAGTAATGCTGCATAAAACCTCCCATACTCACTAGCTTAAAATATTCATCATTTATTTTCATCCATATATTTGTAGCTTCTTTGGAGTTTGATTAATCAAGATGTGCTCCACTAGCTTGGACCTATGCTGCAAGTTGAAACCAGGTCTACCCTGCAGGTCTCTCATCTTTCTTAGAGTAAAAGGTTACTCAGGAGATTATATTTTCATCGTGATGGTATAATTGCATTAGTGGTGAGCAGACATATGCAGTGGGTCTTAGAGACCACTGGATGCTGGAAATTGTATTATATCACTTACTTAGCTATAGGAATTCACGTGACAAAGGTCAATGTGGATGGAACAAGGATATACTCTTTGCAGGTAGTAGGAGGGGCTACATAATCATTTGGCAAAGGTCATGATTTGAAGAAGCAAAGGATTGGGAACTGTGGTGTTGCGTAGTCACAACAGAATCCATGGAGACCATAAAGCCTCTAAAGTTGTTCACTAAACTGTTGTTTCATACAGGGGAAGCTTGTTGTTATCGTTCATTAGTCTTAAAGAGGGAAAAGGATTTCAATAATTTCTATGTGAGAACCACTCATTCTACATGGTTTTCTTTGTGATTTCAACAATATTAATTTATCTCAATTAGTAAGCCAGTATTGATTACTGTATTTTCTAATTTTAGGTCATTGAGAATGGCGTGTTTCTTTTATAACAGGCTTTGTATTGTAAGAAAACACTTGATTTGGCAAATGTTGATCAGCACCAGCTAATTTTTCTGAACCTAAAACTTAGAAGTGATTACTATCTAAATGAGATGTTCATGAATCAATTATGAATCAGAATAGTGAGAATGGGGACACTGAAACAAAAGCCCAGCTTCAAATTCCTACTCTGAATTTCACTACTTGTGTGTTCACTGGCAAGTAAATAAAGGCTTTATTTATTTCAGTTTTCTCATCTATAAAATAGAGATGATAGTTTCTTTGTTACTAGGTCATTGTGAGGATTAAATGAGGCAGTATGTCTACATGGTAATATTAGTCATATGTTAGCAACTGAACAAATGGTACTATCCCATTCCTATGATTTCCTATGTTTCAGTAATACTTTTATTCTTGTTCTGTAATATGATAAACATCTATGTACTGTATGACATCAAAAAGACACTTCTGAATTTTCTTCTTTTAGGTTTTAAGAAGAGTTATGGGTTGTTTACTTCTATTCTCAGATTCTGGAACTAAAATTAACTCACATTTACACTAGAAATTTCCATGATCTGTCTTCAGTATTTTTCTCCTGTTGAGAATATTATGAAAGTGAAATAGTTTTTTGTGTTTTGAGAGCATTCTAAGTTCAAAAGGAATTTGAACTTTATCTTCCAAGTCACCTCAAAACTTTGACATAATACACTGAGATTTTTTTTAAATGTAGAAAGAAAAGTATACATTTTAACAGAGTAGATTAAGCAGTAATTGAAAAAGTTTTGAGATCTTACCTTTTGCAAATTACCAGTTAACCATCAAATTATATCAACAGAAATAACTGTTTTGTTCTTGGAACTCTGACAGGTCAAGCGAGCCTTCATTTGGAGGGAGAAATTTTTTTTTCTATGTTACTAGAAATTGTTCTACTTTAAATCCAGCAAGTAAAAATGCTGTTAACTTTGTCAATTTTATCTGGATTAAAAAATGCACGCACACTGCACTATCTAAGTAGATTCCACTCAACTTTAAGCCAAAAAGATTACTTTTTTAGCATTGAGTGACATTTCAGTTCTAGACTGCTAATTGTGCAGTGAAACCTTGGTTGTCAAATGGCTCCATGCTCAATCTTTCTATTACTCAGCAGAATTTGAAAATAAACCTGCTTAGCGTTCATAACTTTTCTCAACAGTTGCCCAAAAACCTGACTTGAAAAAACCTGTTTGGGCCTTGCACACAAATAAATGACTCTTGAGTCTGTGTCACTTTTCCTCAGAGAACATATAGTGCTTGTATTAGTGTATTAAAATATTTGTCATTGTGTATTTTTTGTGCTTTATTTGCACGAAATATCATAATCACAGCTTCAAAGAAAGTTAATGATACCAGAAGTATAGCTAAGAGGAAAACTGTGAAAATCATGAAAGTGCTAAAAAATCTTTGAAAAGTTTGTTAAAGTCACTGGGGCATGGGGCTGAGGGTTTATCTCAGAGGTGTAAGTGCCTGCTTGGCAAACACGAGGTCATGAGTTTGATCCCCAGCACCAAAAACAAAACAAAACAAAACAAAACAAAACAAAAAACCCCAAAAAACCAAAAAGTCACTGGGGCATGGTGCCATATGCCTGTAATCCCAAGACTTGGGAGGCTGAGGAAGGAGGATAACTATGAGTTTGAGGTCAGCCTGAGCTACAAAATGAGTTCAAGGCCAGCCTAAAATGCATAGTGAAACCCTGTCTTAAAAAGACAAATAATTGTAAAAGTTCTGGAAAGTGAATTTATAAGTATAATTTTGGAGCTTCAGAACCAATAATTTGATAGTCCATTATTTCTCATAGGAATAATATGTTCTCCAATTTTTGTTTTTCTAACATGAATTTAGAATAAATTGATTTTGGCATGGAGGTATCACTGTATAGTGAATGAATATTTTTAAGGATATGTTCTGTTTTGTATGTATTTGTGTATTTTTAGAAATATTATTGGTTATTGGTAAGAGTTCCTAGCTTGGCCAACTAAATTTAAAAATTTAAACCTTATAATTCTGAAATGATTTTATGTATTATTCATTAAAATCTAGGGAAAAAGACAGTACATATAAAAATAAGGAAAAAGCATTATACTTGGTGATAAGTGTTCTGAAGGAGATAAATTGATGATAAGTTAAAAAATATTACCCAAAAGAATTGAAAAGTCTACTCTTTGAAATAACATCTTCAATTCAGTAATACCTTCAATATTTAAATTGATATACATTAATTTAAATAACAATGAAATACATACGTCTTAGCAAATTCTTTGTCCTATTTATTAGAACTGTAGCTAATTTTACTTGGAAAGGAATATTAAAAGTTGATGATTATTAATATAATGAACAGCACCTTTTATTCCATTATGAATTTGTTATGAATCTTAAAAAAGGACAAAGTAAGATAAGGGCTGTTATTTAGAAAAACACTAACCAATTCTGGAAAAAATGTTCATCAAATGTTATCAGATCATTAGGCAAGTATACTAGGCTGGATAATATTTCATCTCCTTTCCTTAACAATTCTGGTTTTACCCAAGATGAAATGTTATATAAAGGAAAATACTGCTAAAGCAATTTCCCTTCAGGTTTTTAATGACAACAAACTCTGGAAATAGCTAGAATTGTCCCATTCTTTGGGTTTTCGTTTCACTTTGTTGGTGTTTTCTTTTGAAGTACAAGAACTTTTAATAAGATCAGATCCCAGTTGTTGATTCTTTGAAGTGCTTCCTGTGCAGTTTGTGTTTTGTTCATGAATTCTTTGCCTACCCCTATGTCTCCAAGGTTTCTACCTACATTGTCTTCCAGTAGATTTCAGAAAAATTGAAAAGGTCACGTCTCAGCGATATATGTGCACCCATGTTTATAGCAGCGCAATTTGTAAATACCTAAATCTTGGAAACAACACAAATGCCCATCAACCGCCTATTGGATGAAAAAGATGAGGTATTTTTCTACAACGGGATATTACTCAGCTATAAAAAAGAATGATTTTGAGGCTTTTAATATGTAAATGAAGATAACTTGAGAATATCCTCATAAGTGAAATAAATCAGACTCAAATTTGTGAATATCATATTGTCTCTCTAGTATAAAAAATAATAATAAAATACTGAAAGAGTCATAAGATCCAAAATGTGTATTAGATATTGTGATAATTAAAGGGAAAGAAAGTGCTCTAAAGGATAGAACTGTATGAACGTTTCAGTGTGCAGGATAGATAACCATACTACTAAGTTTTTGTTAGTTCATCAAACAGTGGTTTGTACTGTCATTGTTCACTTTTTATGCTTTGATTTTGTGATTTGAGCAACTACTTCTAAAATAACAATATGTAATTTATCAACTAGTGATTTCTTACTGTTTTTTTGAAATTC
Source organism: Dolichotis patagonum (assembly GCA_004027295.1). NCBI lineage: Eukaryota > Metazoa > Chordata > Mammalia > Rodentia > Caviidae > Dolichotis > Dolichotis patagonum. The sequence goes on from PVJX010005066.1 coordinate 65,640, forward strand.
TGTATTCTGCCCTTTTTTCTTTTTTGCTTTTTTTCCTCTAAATTAAAAAAAAATAGCTAGCATTGTTTACTATAGTAAAATCTAAGGAATTAACTTTCCTGGGAGCTTGGTGAGATGACTTGTAACATGGGAAAGTAATGGTTGTATTTTAGATTTCTGGACTCTTTCTTGGAAGGCAATTATATTACTACTACTTCATAGATAATGGCAATATAGCATGGAAAGATAGGTGGTCTTTTGCTCCAGATCATACAACTAGTGAAGATCCAAGCTAAGCTTAAATTTTGTACCATTCTGGTTCAAAACCTCACTTATATTTTGAAATCCTGAGAACAAGAATTTTTGACAAAAAATGTACTTAAAACTTTGGTTTTTTTTAAAATCTAGCACTCTGACCACTTTTATAAAAGTCTGCACACCAACCTGCTCACTTAATTTATGAGCTCTCTATACAAAAATATACTGAGAATGACTGGGAGGTGAAATTAAACTACACATTCTCAGATCTGCTTTAAATGATTTTCTTTGCAGTCGTTGACTTCTAAGACTGAATCATCATGTTTATTGACCCAGGGAGGGAAAAAGTGAGAGAATGACACATAAAAATAATATCAGGAGCAAACAAGCCAATGTAATGATAAGGGAGAGATTTGAAAAATTCAGAAAAAAGCAGTGTATGCTAATACAATTTTAGAGGTTAATGAAATGGATATATTAATACATAATTATCAAACTTGCTCAAGAAAAAAATAGCAAATCTTCCTAAGCCAATAGGCATATGTATATCAATTTGTTAAAAAAATTCTCCCTTCCAAACACTTTAGACAAAAGTGATTAGATGATTTTACTGGGAAAACTTCACTAACTATTAAGGGTTAAGTGATTCTAATTACACTAACAATTTTAATAAAGCTACAAAAGAAAAAAAGCCTACTCAATTTGCTTTATGAGCCTGTAATAACTTTCATAATAGAACCAGAAAAGGAAGGAGACAATCAGAAAAGTACAGGCCAGTGTTAGTGATGAACATATGCAGTGCCTGAAACAGAATCACTAGACAATTAGCTCAGGCACAAACTGCAAAAGTCATCCTTTTCCTCTCTTTTACCACATATGCCACATCTAATGAATTAGTTGGCACATTCTACTGACAGTGTCTCTTAAACATGTGTGAAATATATTCAGTTCTCTCAATTTTTCCACTCTCACATAGGCCAAGCTACTACCCTGTCTCACTTGCCTTGCCTCCTTACTCATCCCTCCATTTATGCCCTTACCACTGTACACTGTCATCTACAATTGTGAATCAGAGGACGTAAGTTCTAAGACCAGAGCTCTCTAAAGATTTCATGTGATATGTAGAATATGCAAAGCTTATACCATCGTCTAGAAGTCCTGACTCATACAGCCTACCTCTCCAATCCTGTTTCTAACTATTCTCTGGCTCTGACTTCTTTCTGTTCCACAGATTCTTTATTTTCATTGCCTGTACCAAAATGACACTTTCTCCAACTGCATGGTGATTTTCTTAACATGACTCAGGCAGAAAGGCCTAGACCACAGGAGCCAGATTTCTAAGGATTTAAAATAATTCTTGAAAGATAATAAGGCCTGGTAGTTGCCTTTGATTTGCTAAGCAATAGTATATTATTGGAGTATCTTTTGCCTCTCTTCAGAAGTGGAAGTAGGGATGTTGTTCTTCCACGGTGAAATATTTCACAATGTTTCATAAAAGTTTCAGAGTACTGTATTCTTTACAACATATCACTTCAAGGCTCTGAACAATCTAGAAGGATATGTTGTTTTGTGTGCTCTGGGCAGTCTGCAACCCTGGATTGTTTGTTTCTTGTTAATTGACACCATGGAAAATTTAATTAAGTGTATTTGATTTGTAGATGGAATTTTAAGGACCAGTAAAGAATTTTCACCAAACACACCCTTTCAGGACACATCCTACCAACCCCATTAGAGGTAATGGGCAGTTTGATGAGGGCAGTTCAACAAATATTCAGTCTCTAGTGCTGGCTAGAGAGGTTACTCAGAACTTTGCAAATACCATGTCTTTGGGAAATTATGCTATTATGTTAGCTGCAAACCAGAACATTCCATTTGCAATATGTAAAACACTAACCACATTTCTTCTTTAAAAATGTATTACGGAAGAAATCATGTACTAGAATATGAAGTGTGTTATAATAAGAACTATAGGGACTTTAAAAAAAGAGTTTTGCTGTTGGGAATAGAAGTTTGGTTCACAATGATGAATTTTGTGCACTTATTTCTGAGCATTTGATTGAACAGTGTGTGCAGGTAAATGAAAAATATAACTAAATTTATGTAAAAATGATAGAAAAAGACCAAAAAAGTGCTTCTTAGTTTGGTACTGGATATCAAACTCGGGACCTTGCACTTGCCAGGAAGGTGCTATGCCACTGCACTGTTTCCCTGGCCCAAAAAAGGGTTTCTTATACTAGCGATTCCAATAGAATCAACTTGGGAACTGGTAAAAATGCAGATCTCTGGGCCTTACACCAAACCAGTTTAATCTCTCTCTCTGAAGGTAGGGCTACATTTTGAAACCATAATGTTGAGTGAGATAAATCAGACATATAAGCCTAACTATCACATGGTTTGTCTTATATGAAAATCTTAGTATGTAAAGAAAGTGTAAAATAAAAGTCTGATTATAGGAAAAAAGAAAAAAATATTATAATCCAGTGCATATAATATATCTAAAAGTATACTTTGACTTAGTGTGAATGTCTTACAGTTTTATAAGTTTTTGGCCTATTAGTATGACTTTTAATCTGTGTATATAGTAAACGATTTTGTAAATTCTTGTTACATAAGTGAATCTGATGCTGCCAAAATAAAAGGGGGTGGAGGGAAGGGTAAAAAAAAAGATCAAAATGTATTAAGTACATCTACAAATTCTCTACAATGAATGCAATAATTATGTACTGAAAATGTGTGCTAATAAAAGTAAAAATACCTGGCCCAGTATTTCTAATATACTCTAAACTTTGAAAATATTGGCAATTGCACTGTGGACTAATAATTTAGAACAGGAACGAGCTTGATGATAAATGCAGAAAGATGGTATGGAAAGGAAGCACTGCCTAATGCCTGATTTCAATGTTTTATTTTTTATCTTATTTGCATTTCAGTGTTGCTCCCAAGAATGAAAACAGTAAATATCCAGTAAAAGAGGATTATACTATTATTGAAGATGATCTTATTTGGAAGATAGTCTTTCTATATTGTTAATTGTGAAAAATAAAGTATAAAACATGTTGTGATGAACCTTTTAAACATTATGGGATTTTAGGGAAGGAAAATATCAGAATGAACATATACAAAAGAATAAATAGTGTATGATTGTAGGTAATTCTTAGTATTTTTGCTAATCTCTATTTTCTCTATATTCAGTAATGAACACTGACTGCAAAAGTTATAATGATGTTGTAAGCCAGGTGTGGTGGCACACACCTATAATCTCAGCACTTGGGAGGTTGTGGCAGGAGGATCATCATGAGGAGGAAGCTATCCTTGGCTATATAGTGAGTTCAAGGCCAGCCTGGGCTATAGAGTGGGATACATTCTCAAAAATCCAAAAAAAAACCAGAATTATAATGACATAAAGAGAGGAAAGTGTCTGCATGATATGCTTTAAACAAATTTCGCATCTTAATTGAAGGAAAATTCTTAGGTCTGTATTATATAGCATTAGCCCCTCCAACATTACTGTTATTTAAATTAAATGTAATATTAAAGAATATAAATTGAATTTTGTTTGTAATGAAGTGGTAGAAATAAAAGTAATTATCATTTTGGCCTACTTTGAAGAGTATTGGTTTCTTCTATTGTTTATGCAAACTTGAAATATTTCATCGCACTCAAAAAATAAATTATGAAGTTTAAAGCAAGTATTTTGCAGAGATCTTGGCTCCCGAGATCCAGTTCTATAGGGTTATCACATGTTCAATATATGGCTAGTCCTGTTAGATATTGGCTTTAAGTGTAAAACACAATTTGTTTTAAACACTTAATATGACACAAATAATATAAAATATCTAAAAATATTTATATTGCTTACATGTTGAAATTTTAATATTTTGAACATATTATATTAGATAATATGTTACGAAAATAAATTTTACCAGTGTTTTAGAACTTTTAAAGTAGTTACTAGTGTTTTATTTTTTTAAAATTTACTTACTTTTTGCAATGCTGGGAATCAAACCCAGGGACTTGCACATGCTGCGCCCACAAGGTATCAATGAACTACATCCTAATCCTACTAGAAAGTTTGCATCACACATGTGGCTTGCCTGAGTCAGTACACAGTGATACTTGGGCTTAGCCATCATGCTTTTGCAGGAAAACTTATGGACAGCCCCACCTTGCCTAAAGGTCAAATGGTACTGCTGAGACTGGGCCTAGGCCCAGATTTGGTTTACAGCATAGCTACCCAAAATGTCTGGAACAGCAGGTCACTGGAACATCAAAATCAGTATCACCTGTTAATTTGTAAGAAATGCAAGTATTGGGTCCTATCTCAGGTCTACTAAATCAAAAACCCAGGAAAGGGCCCAGAAATTTGTGTTTTACAAGCCCCTCTGAGTAATTCTAACACAAACTAAAGTGTGGAAAATGTTGATTTGATTTGAAGACTTCTCTGGTTATCCTTTTTTAATTTGTTGAATAGTTGCCTCTAGGTTTCAGCTTTGAAAATCTGTACTTCTGCCTTCAGTTTTTTGCTTATATCATGTTCCAATTCTCTCAAGATGAATATTATAATAGTGATGTTTATTTGTAAGAGACCTTAGCCATCTGCTTTTAAGGTGTAGTGAGGTGTATATTACTATTTTACTTTAAAATGCCATACAGAAAGATAAACGAGTCATTTGTAGGCAATAGATGTACTTTGAGACCATAATGTTAAGTGAAATAAAACATACAAGCTTAAATATAACATGATTTCTCATATATGAGAAGGACAAAGTATAAACAGCAAAATAAAAGATAGACAATAGGAAAAATGATATAGATGCTTCTCAAAAGGGAAGGTGATCAAGAGATAGAGAGGGATGATGGTATGAAAAAGAGTGACAGGGGATAGAAAAGGAATGAATATGTATTATGTGCATATATCAATTTTCAGTAAGGATTGTCAACATTATTTTCTACACACATGTACTAATAAAAAGAGGGTTTTTTTGGTACCAGAGATTGAACTCCCAAGCTTGTGCTTGCCAGGCAGGCACTTCGCTGCTGAGCTATATCCCCGGCTCCAATCCTAATAAAAATATTATGAATAACATCTGCTCACAACTTTCTAAGGGATTTATATGTGTATTAATTCAAAATAGTTACATTAGTTAAAATAGTTTAAATGTTAAAATAGCCTATTATAATTACTAGTTTTATTGTTTTTTGATCATAGATTTTGGACAAGGCCTGGTAAGAAGAGAATGGAAAGCTATCTTGGTTACTTTTCTCTCATTGCTGAGACAAAATATCTGATGCCCAAAATGAAAGAAGGAAATGTTTATTTAGCTTGTAGTTTTTGGTGGTGCCAGTCCATATTCAGCTAGTTCCAAGGCAGGGTGGCATGGCACAGGGGCAACTATTCATGGAGGTGGCAAACAAAAGAGTGAAAAGGGTAAATAGGGGAAAGAATGCCTCCTTTCCTCCCTTATACTGTATTCCACTCATTCCACCAATCCCAGTGTTAGACAACGAAACAATCACAAATGCTAGACTCAGCTGCCTCCATGATGGCATGAGGCTTTGGGGGACACCCAGACACAAACCATAACAGAAGCAGATTATTTTTTTTTAATTCATTAGCCAATGAGAAGAAAGACTTCTTGATTTAGGATTTGAATCTCCTTTCTTTGCCTCCCACACCAACAACTTGCCTGGAGAATTAGTGGTGGTACTAAAGGAATGCACAATAGCTCCTGTGCAAGCATGGTCAGAAGAGGATGAAGAAACAGTATTCCTGAGAGTCTGGAGGGGATCTTTTATGTCTCATGATACATACGTGAACTGATTAAGAACCAAATGATTTTCAGCTCATGTTGTAATCATAATCATGTAATAATCATTACAAGAGCAGCTTTTTGTAAGCTCATGCTTTTAGAATTGTTTTAAATAATCATAAATGTCTACCATGACTGTTTTTTCAACTGTCATCTAGATTTTTTAAAGTACATGTAATATTTTTAGATTTGATACTTTAACAAGAAGTGAACCTGACCACATCTACTACATATATATATATATATATATATATATATATATATATATAATAGTAGAGTTTTAAAAGGTTATAAATTACTGTAATGTTGATATAACAATATTTACCTGTGAGTGTTATGTTATCAAGTATTTTTCTCTATTGTGTTATGTTCTAGGGTGGTGATGGCAAGCCTTTTAGACTGCAGTGATATACACAGCCCAATGCAGCATGCATGCCATAGGTGCGCTACCACTGTTGTAGGGTAAAGAGAACAATAAAAAACAGGATTTACTTCCTAGGAACTTGGTTTCTTACCACTAGTCAACTTGGAATAAAACATCACTGGGAGTGGGCACCTATTGCAGTAAGTTCAGAACTACTATTCTGATAGAACTGGTAAGATATAACTGAACTAAAAATATTAATAAAGTGTTATAGTTGCAAAACTAACTTGGTGAATGACCAATTATCACCAGAACTGATAGTACAATAGAGTAGTTAATGAAGCCCTCACTCTTGGTTTTGAGGTACAGAGTCTTATTATATTTCTCATAATTCTCTATTTCTAAAATATCTGGTTTTCAGAAATCTGAAATTCTGAAATATCTCCATTTTTGAAATAATAAGGAAGTGGATGGTCCATCTAGAATAGTTGATTACTGGGCTTTTCAGCAGTCTTCTTTTCAGTCTCTCCCTAGGTATTATCTTCAGAGTTATGTAATATTTTTAATGTTATGTTTCCAGGAATTATATGGAAGAAAATTAGATGGTTGCTCACCAAGTTCCTGGCATGTGAGCTTAGATTTTCACTGTCTTCAAGATGCAGAGTAGTTGCTAGTTTGTTTTCCATCTTCCAAAATTCTGTTGGTATGTCTCATTATTGTTATCTTTCCTACCTTCTTTGTGAATAGTTATTTCCCTAATTTCAACTTAGTAGAAGTTTGGAGAAGAAAGTAGAAAAAAATGTGTGTTCAATCCATCACAGATACAAGAAGTACTATTTGAATTTTAGGAATGTTTTAATTCCAAAGCAGTGAATGAAGTTAATCAATATTTTTGTATGCTAATGATCAAAACATAAAACATACTATAAACTACCGTTTCAGTTTTACAGTTGTACACATGTATAAAGATAATGAACGCATTATGTCTATTCAACTTTTGGTCCTTCAGGCTATTTTTATTATTGTTTGAAATATATATATGGATTATTATTGCTTATATAAATAAACATATATATGTTTTTATATATTTGAGGTACAGTGTGATAATTATAATTCAATATATGTATACTAGAGGACATTCTGCCAAGTGAAATAAGAAACAGGAAAACAAATACTTAATTTTCTCCTTCATATGTGGAAACTAGCATAGTCATTTTAAATGTATAGAAATGATTGCTAGAGGCTGAGATTGCAGGGAGGGAAGGTAGAGGGAGGTTGTATAATGGGTATCTTATTGTGATTCACTTTTATCCAGAATTGTAGCTCCTTTGAGCTCCTTGATTGCTCTGTGGTATATTCAATATATGTATGTATGTATGTATGTATATATATATATATATATATATATATAATTTTATATTATATTTATATATAATGTTTTAGATAAATAGTGGGATAATTCTACTGGCATTAATGTGTACTCTAATCACACGATTGTTACCTTCAACTCAAAACTAGCACATTGATCCCAATGTTGACTTTATAGAACTCTGGAAAAAGGTTTTGAGTATGGGTAGTGGATCCAGAGAGTGACTTTTTCCATGCCAGTATTTTACATATTTCAATTCCCTTTCCCATATCCTGTGATAAGCCACCACAAAAGTAGGCTAAGATCTTTGTGCAATTTTCAAGAAACAGAGTAATGAGTAAAGGACCCAATGATAGGCAAAAAACCACAGATCATTCCAGTCTAACTGATCAGTTAAAATTTTATTCTATGATTCTAAATTGAATTCTACAGAAAATAAGTGACAGATGGAGAAATTGTCTTTTCCAATCTTCTATTTTCAAACTTAGTCAGTGAAACAGAGTGGAAGGAGAAAGGTAAACAGTTTTCATGATGTCATTTTGTGAATGATAAATTTTAAAATCAATTGGATTTTAAGTCAGCTTCTTTGAAGACACTTAACTTGAATGCCCTATTAGGTAAAGCAGACTACAAAAAGTATCTTGTTACTTAAGAATTTCAAGAATTTAAAGAGTAAGAAAAAGAGCTACGAGAACAATTTTTGTTCTAAAACCTGTCAGTATGAGAAAATATGTTATTTTTGAACCTCCAGAATGGAATCAGAGCACCTAAGATATACGTGAATATGAGCCAATATATTTTTTTCAATAAAAGTCCACAAGCTTGTAGAAGAGGGTACCAATAACACATAAAATCATAGAGAAGTTGAAGAATACAAGTTACTTTTCTTAGGCTATTGATCTCATTCCCATTCACAAATGTCATAAGAATATATTTACAACAAATAACATATCAAACATGGTACTATATTTCAGAGGGAGTGGCTATAAACAATAAAAATCAGTGTAATTAATGTAACTACTTTCATTTAATAAATTTAAGGCTCTATTCTAGCTAGATATTTAGGCCAGATTAGCAATGCAAAGATTAATTGTGGTATTTGACCTCATGGAAATAATAAGACATATAAACAGCTAAGTTTAAAGCTGATGTAATAGGTACTATATGTAATTAGGTACAGCAATAGCAAAAATATTGTCAAATCAGTTTGGATGGGCCATGGACCTTAATAGAAGACTTAAAAACTCTACTGGATTTTAAAAATCATGTGTGGTTGTCTTATTGTAAAGTGTTGTGTTGCTTATGTTGTTCTGATCTGCTTTGTTCTGCCCTCTTTTGTTTTTTTCTCTTTAAAATTAAAAAAAAAAAACATGTGCGAGATTTTTATAGGGAGAAAAATTAGAAAAATGGCATTTAATATAACAGGGAACATTGTAAACATTTATCTGTAAAATGACATCAATCTTAGAGAACTATTAGTAGTTTTCCATGACTGAAGCATGGGATTTGAAATTTAGGACATGTAGCCTAGAAATTTCTTATGCTATCTAAGAAAATAATACAATTGTAGCTACTTAAAAAGACAAATTTATGTTACAGTTTCTACAGGACAGGAGTCTTGGTATGACCTAAATGGCTTCTATTGTAATAGTCTCACTAAGCTGTGATTGAGTTGGTAACTGGAAAACATTCTCATGTGGATCTCGGGGATCTCTTCAAGGTTCATTCAGGTTGTTGGAAGAATTGATTCTCTTGAGCTATAGAATTTTCAGTAGTTTGATCCTTCAGAACCAGCAATAAGGAGTCTGAGCTGCTTTGAGTTTTCATTTCAGGCCCGGACTAAGCTCCCTCTTAAATGGCCCATCCAAGAGAGTGTCTCTTGTTTGAGATTAAGACTCCTACTATATCTGCAAAATTCTTTTCCCTTTTCCATATAACATAATCACGAATGTGATAGCTCATCACTTTGGCTGTGTTTTATTTGCGAAGAAGTCACAGGTCCTACTAAGGTTCAAAGGGAATAGGGCTAAAAGAAAGCTGAGATTTTATAGTGCAGGACTCATGAGGGTTATTGTAATGTGCTTTGTCCACAAGTAAGAAGGTATGGGAGACGAGACAGTACAGGTAATATGTAGTTTGGATTTTAGTCTATATCCAATGAGGGAAAACTGATGGCATATTCTTACCAAGGAAGTAACATTGTTCTTCCATGTAGGGAGCTTACAGACTGGAAAACATAAGGGGAAAATTAATGCATAATTTCTTTTTAAATGTTTCTTGATTCATGGTCCCTCAGGTTTCTTCCACATTAGAAGGTCTAAGCTCCTACTTAATCTCCCTATTACTATGTGAATGCTGGGAGCTCCAGATCAATAATTCGTTTTCTACCTCTATTGTTATTATTGTATCTGTTGTTCCTACCTATGTTGTTATTAGATGAATGCTCCAGGGATAAAATCAGAGATAAATGTATAAATCACCTTATAGTGATTTTATTTTCTCTATAATTGCAGCCTATTTGCATTTTGATTTCCTTGATCTGTCTGTAGTATCTCCAAATAATGTATTTAAAAATTTATGCAAGTTTTGTGGCATCCTCAGTCTGATGCAAACTTTTAGGACTAAAAGAGTTAGTCTTGGAATTCTGAAATTTTATGGGTAAACCAGTTCTTTTAAGTCAATGTCTTATCATCATATTTTATCACTTATCATCACTTATTATATTCTTTTTGCTTCAGTAGACTCAACCCTATCCTCATGGCAGAGTATTTGTTTGCCCTTCATCTATGAAAAGTCTCATAGGGCATTCTTACATATTTCTGAGGAAAAAAATCATTTCTAAGGCAGAAAACATAAAACAATTTGCATTGTTCTGAATTGCTTATAGGAAACATTCATATATAATCTATTGTAATGCCAGACCATCCATATAAATATATATCCATGTGTATGTATGTATATATATATATATTAAGTATTTTTGCAGAAAAGCACAAAAGCAGCAATATAAATAACTTTTTGATTATTGACCCAGTTTTGACCTCTTTGAGAGCTTTGAAGAATAACTTAACGTGACTTTTGGTGTGACTTTAATTTCAAATCTTGTATATTTTTGTTTGCCATATAGTATTACTGCATTTTAAGGATTTTTAGTCTTGAAAAATATTCTTGGCTTTTAAACTTAAATACTCTGACATGCAAAGATGTAATGACAATATTTACTTTATGACAATATGCCTGTATTCATGAAAGTTTGTAAATAAATTTAGTTTTCAAAAAACTAATACTTCTAGTTGACTTAATGAACTTTTATTCAAAATGTAAGCTATAAGTTAAATTTAATCATTCTTGCCATGATTACCTGCAGTGCAGCGGTTAAGAGATGCTCAAAATTACATTTTGTTGATTTGCCTTATTGGATTTATACTTTTTATAATTGCAAATGCTCACTTAACAAATGTTAAAATTTTCTCTTCAATTAATAGCTCTTCCTAACTAAAAACTTTATATATTTAGTTAGACCGAACAAAATTATGCAACACTATGACACACAAGGCATTCTTTTGCCCATAAATAGAAAGTAAATAGAACATAAATATATTTGTTAGTATTCCTTTCTTCTTTTTTGTCTCCTTTGCAGTCTGCCTCCTTTCCTATTCAGTGTTTTCCTATGCTAAATTCAAAGGCAAGAAACATATTTCATTAAATTAGTATAAGACACGTTATATAAAGTAAACAGCTGTATTTACTCCAAATCTACTGCCAAATTCAAAGTAGTTAAATTCTCTGTGGAGATTGGTCCTGTAGAGAAAATGCTTGTAAATGGTCTGTCGTTGTGTATTTGACACAGTCATCACCTGCTTGCTGAAGGCACACAAGTGGAACAGATACAGAGTCAAGTACTTAGATGTTAAGTGAACTTGGCCAAATATATGAGGAACACATGTATAGACTGGACCTCCTTGTCTGAATTAAAGATTGAAGGATGAAGGAGTAGGCACAAGATAGCTATCTTTAAATATTTTAAGAGCTGTTATACTGAAGAAGAGTTAAACTTTCTTAAAAGTTACACAAAGTAGATACAGAATTATTTCTAAGAATCTACAAGATGGGAGCACAACAAAGGGATGAATTTGTAATAGATACTGAAAAGATAGTAGTATGTTTTCTGTTTATGGGAAAAGGACACATTAAGTTTCTGTTACTGAATTTTTTGTTAATTTACCTTAAATACATTTTAGTGCAAGAACAAATTGGAGAACTAGTTATTAAAAGTTAATTAAGTCCTGTATTTAAAGTACTAAAACAAAATACTAGTTAATGTAGAATTCTTTACTTAGAGAAGATTTTGTAGACAATGAAGGCAAATTATATTTCAATAAAGCATTACTTTTAAAATAGTAACTATAAAGAAATTTTTAGAAAAAATATGAAATAGATAACTTTCAACCTGTATTTTAAAATATTGTTTGTAGAAATGTATATTGGCATAAATATTTTGGAAAAACTTTTAACATTTTGAATGCCAGCAATATATCCATCTCATGACCCAGCTGTTTTATTCCTAGCCAAGAGAAATAAGATGCACCAAAATTTGCACCAAAATTTAGGAACACAAATGACCACTGCATGTTTATTAAACATAGCCAAAATCTGGTACAACAAATAGTGAAAAATAAATTTGGGTATATTCATCCAGTAGAATATTATATATCAATGTAAAAGACTGCTTAAAACAACATAAATGAACATCACATATATATAATATAGAGCAAAAAATTAAAAAATAGAAAAACCTGATCCAAAATAGTGTACCTTGTATTATTATATTTATATGAAACTCAAAAAATAGAAACAGTAGTGTATTTTGTAAGAGAAGCCAGACAGTAGTCACCTTAGAAGCATTCTCCCTAGAAAGGAGCACAGTGGGGCCCTAACAAAACATTGTGACAGCTATTGCTGATTTAATATCATCCTTCTTAGAAGTCCTACCATGGGTTTTTTTGTTTTACTACCAACTTCTGTACCATATCTCTTACTATTTTTAGAGTGATTATCATAAGAACTACATTCTTATAGTATAGATAAACATAATACCTTTGTCTTGAAAGTTATGAGATAGTCCTAGGATGTTACATGACTGCCACTTCTAATAAATCTATTTGGTCTTAGATGATGGCAATGCTCTGAGCAATGCTCTAGACTAGTTGTAGTGAATCTATGGTAACCATGCTATAGCAGTCTATTTGTCTCATTGAAAGCTTTAAATGGCCTTTCTTTCACATTCTTGGAAGGTTGCTGATGATAGGAAAAAGATGTAATTAATTTGAATGTTTTGTATAAGTAATCACCATTTGTTATCTCTGCTAGAGGGAATTTTTGGGTCATCGAAGGGGATTCCAGAAGAAACAAAAAAAAGAGGTCATGTTATAGCATGGGACAAGGACCTCAGGTGTAGCAAATAAAAGTAGTTTTATTTATTGCATTCAACAAGCTGTTTTTTTTTTCCTAAAAAGAAACTTGAGGGAACCCACTGCTTACCAGGTACATGAATTTTTTGATCCCTCTTCTTTGTTTCCCAATGTGTCAGGCAGCTTGGGTTTTACCCTGAGGAGGTGAATCCAACTACCTTTTCCTTGTACCTTAATGGCAGAAGGAATGGTTAAAAGGATTGTTTAAGGGACTCTCCATTTAAAAGCAAACAAGTATTGGCAGTTAGAATCCAAAGGATTAGAAAAGAAGGCATCTTTAAGATCAAGCACAGGGAGTCATTTAGTGTCTTACGAGATTTATGCTAAATGGGTGTGTGGACCTGCTGCTAATGAGTGAATAGGTACCACTGCCTTACTGACGGTTCTGTGACCTTGTGTTTGATGATAATCTCTCATTGCCTTGACTGTTATACTGGGACTGGCAAGGCACCAGTAACCCTGCAGCCATCCCTTGCCTAGCTTCTTTCTTTAAGTAATACTGCCTTATGTGAGGATATAGATTAGGGTTCTTTAGCTGAATGACTACTGGAGTAGTCTTGACAGCCTTTTTGGGATGCCATCATAGCATACTTTGGGATCAACTTGCCTCAGAAACATTAGGCACCATGGGATCAGGCTCCCTGTGTCCTTATAACTAGGACACAGGTTGCTGGAGGTTTGAAAGTTAGAGTGAGCTTGAGTAGGATAACCTGATTTTCTCTAGATTCTGGGTCTAAATTAATGTATTTACAGGGTTCCTGTTCAAGTAGGAGCTAAAAGGGAACTGGATTTTTACTACAGCCTTGACCAGTAAACCTAACTTATTATAGTTCACAGATTTGGGCATCTCATGTTGTATGCTCACTGAAATATCCTTGATGTATAACTTTCATTCAGCTCCTCTACCCCCTGTGTTATTATGTAATTTGGACCCCCTCTTGGGACACAAATAATGCAGCAGTTGTCTGATTATCAGTGGGCAAAGCTGTGAAGGCTTCAGCACTGGCCTGCTTACGAGCTCTTATAATCCTTTTCCTTTCTACTGCTGTGTAGCAAGAAACCAGATTCAACTGGGCTTTTCCTCCAGGAAGGATCAAAAGACATTGTTTGGGTATTGAAACCACTAATAAATCTTTCAGGGCCCACAGAGAATCTATAGTTTTTATTTGTATTATTGAATATGCACAACTGAAAAGGGGTCTTGTACCCAAATAGGATTATCAGTGCACAGCTTTCTTGAAGGGGTAAGGTAGTGGATGATTTAGGCTTAGAGGTTCAGTTCCCTGAATCTGGGGACTTGGGGCAGGCAGATCCAGACCCATAATTGGTTTGGAGTGGGCTCAAGACATAACATTTATTTATGAAAATAGTAACTGAGCAGGCTGCTGAGGAGGTAGCCTTCAAAGAGAAATACCAGAAAACCTGAAGTCCTCAGCAGCATTACTCAGTGATGTTTGACACACTTTTTAAAAATATTAAACACAATTTGCCTATTTTTCTCTTTGTTGCTTGTACTTTTGATACCATATGCAATAAATTATTGACAAATTCAAACATTTGAACCTTTCCTCTATATTTTCTCCTAAAATATTTTAACATAGTTTTATGTTTTATGCATAGCTTTTTTTTTACTTTGAATTAGCTTTTATATATGGTGTTATATACCCCCCACAATTTGATAAAATTGTCTTTTCCCTATTAAATAGCTTCACATTTATTCTCACTAGAAATTATTTGACTGTATACTTGAGGGTTTATATGTGGATTCTCTATGCAATTCCATTAGCATAATGCCAATTGTACAGTATTTTCATTATTGATATTTTGTGATAAATTTTGAAATAAGGAAGTATAAGTAACCAATGTTGTTTTCTTATTTTAGAATGCTCAGGGATATTCCGGCTCCCTTGATCTCTTTCTTTTTAATGCTTATGTTACTCAAACTATAGTGGTTCAATATTGCCTGTCAACTTTTACTCATTCTATTTTATACGTATTCAAATCTGTTGCTGAACTTCTCTAATAAATTTTTAATTTTTGTTATTATAATTTCCAGATCCACTATTTCTATTTGGTTCATTCTTATCATTTTGATATTGTTACTGACATTGTTGATTTGATGCAGCATTGTCTTCCTAGTACACTTCTGTTAAATACTCTGGAAAATGATGACCAGTTTTTCTCCCTCCAGTAACCACAAGGCTACTGGTTTTCACTGTGATTGTCTCCTTTTGTTTTGCAACGATGCTGCAGATTTCAGAAGAGGTGATAAGAATGCAAGGAGTTAAGAAGTCATAAAATTGATGTTTTTACTGAGATTCAATAAATTTTCTTGAATGAATAATTTTCACATTATTATTAATCTTTGGTTAATTCTGAAAATGTTGATTCTGACATTTTTTGGTCAGTTTTCTCATTGTGTTTCCGAGCAGAGTATCTTTGAAGGCCTTTACTTTGATGTTTTTCTACTTACTCTGATCCAATCACAGGGAGAACTTTTTGAATAGGAAAGATGCCCCAATGGAATGTATCAAATGATCAAATTAATAAGATACTCTTGAAGATCTTTGATTCCATATAGAAGAGGCACTGTCTGATGATCTTTTTGATTCTAGAATTTCCTCTGGTATTCTAGGATAGAATTGAGGTTCAACTGAATATCAAGAGGTATGGTGGGATTTTAATAACATAAATCTTCAAATTATCAGTTTAGCCTTTTTTGGTGTAAAAGTTGAGAATGATAACAATCCTTTAAAAACAAATGACCAACCAATATTTTCTAACCATCTTCTGTATACTTAGCTGTATCACAGGAGAAAAGGGTAAAAGTCAAATATGATACCCTAATGGCTACACAAGTAGAAATACTTGGAAACCTCTTTGCGAAGTATTTCCAATATCTGAAGCAAACCTGCAAACATTATACAAGGATTAATTGCTGAGTTGCACGAAGTGTTACAGATATGTTGTTAAAGTTCAAGTGTACTTCATGGCACAATTCTAATTACATATTTTTTAAGATTTCAAACTATATAAAGAGAATTAAATATATAGAGATGTCTTTTTATGTTTTCCTAAAATAAAATATGTATCATTTCCTGCCATAGCTTTTAAAAAATACCTCAAGTAGAAATTTGTATCATCTTTGTGTAGTAAACTATATTGTAATGTCAGTATTTCACATTAGATTGCCTCTAATTTGGTTAGTCTGGCCCCTGTATTAGCATTGTGATATGATTCTGTTCTTTAGGAAATGGTATTTTGAAAAGTCTATGTGTGAATGTTGAAGTGATCATTATTTCAACTACTGTGTTGAAATGATCATTATTTTCTTTTCTGAACATTTTGTGTCACAGTTGATGCATGGTCTCACATGAAGATATTTTCAGACCTTATAGGCCTCATATTAAGGTAAAAATGTCACCCATCTTTTTACTCTTGTGGACACACTGATGCATTTACTTTTAAATTGTTCCATTGCTCAGAGTTCCTTTTGATTAAAAAAGCACCACTGTTTTACACTAACTAGAACCAATGATCTCAGATTTATGGGCTTAATTTAAAAAGGACCAGGGTGTTTTCTTTTTCTGTGCCTTTAGACTCTACTGTTTTTATCAAGCAGCTCTTGACCAGGAATTAGCACTGGTTTCAAATTGTACAGTATGAATGATATTGGCAATATTATATAACTTTTCAGGACTTCAGATTCATTATCTATGAATGGAAACATTTGCACTAAGAAATCTATAGCCATTGTAGAAATCAGAGATCACACACCTGAAATTTCTGAAAAGATAACAACTGAAGTAAAGAATCAACTTAGTTCTTGTATTGTTTGGTCAATTTTACATGCGTATGTTGATGGTCTGAACAGCTATTTTGAAGGAAACAAAAGGAATTATGGTAGCCATTGTTAATTTCCTATTGGCTTATTTTGAAATCCTGTATCATTTTCATTGTTTTGTTTTGCTTGGTGTTATTTTATTTTGTTTGGTTTTATGATGTCTGATGGTATGGGCTGTTATTATAAAGATAACAAGAAATATTATGGTAGCCATTGCTTATTTTCTATTATCTGGTTTTGAAGTCCTCTATCACTTTCATTATTTTTTGTTTTGTTTTGCTTTATTCTGTTCTTTTTTTTGGTTTTTATTTATTTTATTTAGAAGAGAATAAAACAAAATGAAATATAATAGTCAATCAAAACAAAACAATGAACATGGGACATGACTTTAAAACAATAAAAAAAAGAAATCAATAACGGCTACCCTAATGCCTCTTGTTATCTTCATAATCACTGTGCATACCAACAGGTATAATAAAATCAAACAAAATAGTACACAATAAAGCTAATAAATACAAAACAATGTGAGCAATACAGAACTTCAAAAGCATAGTAAACCAACAGTGGCTACCATAATGCCTCTTGTTATATTTAAAGTAGTTTCCTATACCATCAGATAAAATACAGTCAAACAAAACAAAATAGAATAAAATCAATCAAAACAATGAAAGCAATACAGGGCTTCAAAACAAGATAATAGGCTATCAATAATGGCTACCATAATATATTTTGTTATCTTTGAAACAGCTGCCCATGCTATCAAATATAATAAAATTAGAGAATCTGAAACATAATAAAACCAAACTAAACAGAACAATGAATACAATCTGAGATTCAAATGATGATAATAGATTAACAATGGCTGCTGCCTTCCCTTTTTAGACACTTCCTCCCCTTTCACTTTTTACAATATGTATTGTGCATTTTAGATCCCACTAACTCCTTTAGTTTTTTATACTAGGGAGACAACATAATATTCACCCATGTAACTCTGAACCATTTCAGCCATGAACATGATCTCAAGTTATATCCATTTACCTACTAGATCCTTGAGATTATCTTTCTTTACAGCTGAGTAGCTTTCCATTGTATAAAAATGCTGACTTTCTTGCTGACTCCATGGTTAATGGGCAAGCTTTCTCCACGTCTTTCTGCTTCGCTATCATATAGAGCATTGTTCTCTTTCCTTTGACTTTCAGTCTGTGAACCCCCTTTCACATTAAATGTGTTAAATGTGTTTCTTGTATAAAGTATATTGATGGATCCTATCTTTTGATCCACTATGCCTGTGTTTCTTTCTGTTGGTGAATTGAGGCCATCTACATTTATGGTTATGGGCAACATGCACTTCCTCATCTCTGCCAAGCTATTTTCTTGAATTTGCCTGCTTACTTTCCCCCTCTGTTCAGTTGTCTGCCTTGCTAAGTGATCCCCCTGTGCCACTGTTCCTGGAAACATGGTCTTTTTTTATCTCTCTCCTAAAATTCCCTTCAATATTCTTTGTTGGATTGGTTTCGTGGTCATGCTTTTAGTTGTTCTTTGTCATGGAAGTATCTTGTTTCTTCACTAATGTTGAAACATAGTTTTTCAGGGTTGAAAGTTGTTTTCTTTCTGGACTTGAAATATTTCACTTCAAGTTCTTCTTGACTTGGTGGTTTGTGTTGAGAAGTCTGTCATGATTCTGATGGGTTTTCCTTTATAGGTGATCTGTTTGTTTTCTCTCACAGCTTTTAATATTCTGTTCTTGTGTTGAATTTCTTGGATCTTGATTATTATATGTCTGAGAGTAGATTGATTTTGGTTATGGCTAGCTGGAGTTCTGTATCCCTCATTTATCTGAATGTCACTTCCTTTTCCCATGCTTGAGAATTTTCTGATACTATTTCTGTAAACAGACTTCTGATGTCATTTGTGCTGACCCCTGCTTTTTCACTCACACTTATTATTTTTAAATTATGTTTCTTTGGGTTGTCTTGCAGCCATTGAATTGTTACATCCTGGTTCCTTGTTATTTTTAAGAGATCCTTGCTTTAGCAATTGCAAGCTGAAAACCTGTCTTCAAGGTTTGAAAGTCTATCTTCAGTTTTTTCAAGTTGTTTTGCCAGCTTTCATTGGAGTTTTAAATCAGCTGGATATCTCTTTGAATCTGTTTCATGTATTCTAAATCTTTTTTATATTGCTCTTCAAGGTTTCCTCATTTTCCTATGCTCCTCCATTTTTCATCTATATATTCTTTGGAGTTGTTTAGCAATTCTTTTGTTTTTCATTTTTTCTTTTACCTGAGATAATATTTGTTCTAATTTCTTTTATAGGCTCATGAAGTTGTTTTTTCACTTTAGTTGTCATCACTTCAGAAATTTCAGACATGGGACTCCCAATCTATTCTGTGTTTACATTACCTGAACTTGTTCTGCTTGTGTTGTGCGCTAGAGAATGCCTTTTGCTTCTTCATCTTGACATATTCCTGGATTCTTCTGGACAAGTTGGTAGTGGGGTCTCAGGCACTTCCTGCATTGGCTACAATTTCTCGGAAGTGAGATGGTTTGGTCCTTCTAGCCAGTGCTGGCTATGGGTATCTGATGGTGGCCATTGCACGTGATAGTACAGGGCTGTCTGCTGCTTTTCCCAGCATGTGATGGTTCTCTGATGGCTTGTGGAGTGCGTGTGTGGGCGGGGCTGGCTGCTGCATCCTGTTTCATTATTGGCAGGGATCTTCCAAGATGGCCATAGCCTCTGAACCAAGCTAGTCATTGGCAAGGAACCCCCACTGGTAGACCGAGCTGGCTACCAGTGGGGAACCTCTGAGATGGCTGCTGCAATGTGTGTGTGGGCAGGGATCAGTCTGAGAAATTTCTACTCTTCTGCACCCAGCAAGGAGCTGCTGGAGGAAGCCAGCAGCAGTTCTGGTTTGGGGCCCATTGGCTCGACTCCAAAATGGATCCTGGTCAGTCGCTCTTTCCTGCAGGAGGACTGAGTCCTTCGCACTCACTGCCAGCCAGTGTAGTCCTCTGCATCTCCAACTCCCCTCCACCACCAAGTCTCTTTGCAGAGGCCTCTGGGGTTTCCAGCTGACACCAGCGCTGTGGCCTTGCATCCCCAGGTTCCAACAGCTCCTCTTGCATAGTGGGTCCAGCACTGAGTGAAGGTACCACTAGCTATTGCTTTCTTTTTCATTTAAGTTGTTTCTTTTCACTCTTTCTTTGGGCTTCAGTTCTCACTTTAGATTCTTCCTGGGCCCAGGGAAACCACTTCTTTCCTTCTTGTCTTCCCCACAATGCTATATTTCCAGCATCTGGACTTTGTCTCTAAGAGAGGCTGTTTACTGTTCATCCATCTTCCCAGAAATCAGTTTTTATTCTTTTATAAAAGATTGTGTTACTGTAACAAAATAAATCCCAGCACCAAGTGAAAGAATTTGGCAAGATTAATATAAATGAGTTTATATTATTGATAATAAATTTACACTAACATCCTTTCCAAGCCTAGTCCTTTTGCAATTTAAATGATATCATTAGAAGAAATGTGAGAACTTCCCAATCTCCAGAACTCAAGTAGTTATAGAAATAAGCACTACTCAAAAATGTACTTACAGTAGCTGGTCCCTGGGAACCATTTGATAGAAACTTTAAAACATGTGCTATATGATGGTACTCAGAAGAATAGAGAAGGTGTGAGTTGATATTTCAAGGAAAATTGAAAAAAAAATTGGGCTGCTCTGTGTGGGTTTGTGAGGTAGGTGGTAGTGGTGATGAGATTGGGTTGACAATATCCTGGCAGAATCAGTGGTGATAATACAGATGGAATCTATTTTCTGAACATGGTTATTTTTAAAAATAAAAGAAGCTGGTCTTTTCTCAGATTCAACCAACTTCATTTGTGTAACATCAATCTTTCTCATTGGTGTGTAAGGGCAGAAAGAGATGATTTGCTCTTACAGTTTTGCCGGAAAAAAGAGTGAGCCAGAACGACAAGTTGATTCAAGTCTGAAATCATGGTTACACTTTCAAAAATGAATATATCTTGTTCTTGTGACCCTGTAGGCAAGAAAGATGTTTTGTGATGTTAAAAATACATTTTTTCCAATGTGACACTATCATAATTGATGGAATTCATGCCCCTTTTTCCTCATTTTGATAAGAAATTTCCGTTTTTTAAATTTTATTTAGAAAGAAAAAAAACAACCAAACAAAACAGAAAAAGGGTAGCAACAATACAGAATTCCAAAGGAAAAAAAGAAAAGAACAAAAAAACCCACTAAGAAATCACTAGTTGATAAGTTACATACTGTCATCTTGGAAATAGTTGCTCAAGTTACAAAATTAAAGCATACAAAGTAGACATTCAAACAGTAAGACTGTTAACAGTTCTGGTCAACAATCTAACAAAAACAGTAATATGGTCATCTATCTTACACACTTAAACATACATGTGGTTATATTCTTTAGAGCACTTTCTTTTCCTCTATTTTTACAATAGCAATTATGCATTTTGGGTTTTATTACTCCTACATTTCTTATTACTTTTTACACTAGAGACAGAACGTGATATTTATAAATATGATTCTTATTTATTTCACTAATGAGGATAGTCTCAAGTTGTGTCCATTTACCTATGAAGGCCTCAATGTCATCCTTTTTTATAGCTGAGTAATATTTCATTGTGTAAAAATACCACAATTGTTCCATCCACTCTGCAGTTGATGGGCATCTTGGTTGTTTCCAAGATTTAGTTATTACAAATTGTGCTGCTATAAACATGGGTATACATATATCACTGTGATTTGAACTTTTCAGTTCTTCTGAGAGAATACCTAAGAGGGGAATAGCTGGGTTGAATGGAGCTTCCAATCCAAGTCTTCTGAGAATTCTCCATATTGATTTCCATAGTGGTTGCACCAGTCTGCACTCCCACCAACAGTGGAGCAGTGGTCCTTTTTCCCCACAGCCTCGCCAACATTTGTTATTAGTTGATTTCTTGAAGGCAGCTATTTTTTCCAGTGTGAGATGATATCTCAATGTTGTTTTAATTTGCATTTCTCGAATGACCAGTGATGGTGAACATTTCTTCATGTATTTATTTGCCATTTGAATATCTTCATCTGAGAACCGTGTGTTCATCTCAGATTCCCATTTTTGGAGAGGGTCTCTGAATTTGGGGGGCTTGATGTTTTTAAATTCTTTATATGTTCTTGATATAAGTCTTTTATCTGAGGGGTTGCTGGCTAGAATTCTTTCCCATTCCATGGGTTTTCTTTTCACTCTGATGGTGATTTCTTTTGAAGTGAAGAAACTTTTCAATAATATGAGATCCCAGTTGTTGATTCTCTGAAGTGTTTCCCATGCAGTTTGCGTTTTGTTCATGAATTCTCTGCCTACCCCTGTGTCTCCAAGATTTCTACCTGCCTTATCTTCTAGTACATTTAGTGTTTCTGTTTTAATGTTTAGGTCTTTGATCCACTTGGACTTTAGTTTTGTGCATGGTGATAGGCACAGATCTAGTTTCAGTCTTTTGCATGTGGAGAGCCAATTTTTCCAACACCATTTATTAAAGAGGCTATCCTTCCTTCTGTGAACATGTTTAGCCCCTTTGTCTAATATCAGGTGGCTGAGTGTCTTTGTACCTATACTTGCATCTTCTAATCTGTTCCATTGATCCTCAGGTCTATTTCTTTGCCAGTACCATGCTGATTTTATCCCTATGGCTTTGTAGTACAGTTTCAAGTCAGGAATTGAGATGCCTCCTGCCTTGCCTTTATTGCCCAGAATTGCCTT
>PVJX010005067.1:0-88505 GCA_004027295.1 Dolichotis patagonum
TATTGTGTTATGTTTGATATTATTGTAATTGAAACTATGCTCAACTATAGCAGAGTTAGAGATATGGCGTTAGATACTGTTGATGTCCAGTTGACTTAATGTAAAGTACTGTGTTGCCTATGTTGTCCTCTTCTGATCTGCTCTGTACTACCCCCTTTTGTTTTATTCTCTTTTAAATAAAAAAAATAAATAAATAAAATAAAATAAAATAGCAGCCTTTGGTTGTGGTGGCACATGCTGTAATTCCAACTGGGGAGGTTGAAGCAAGAGTATCCTTGTGAGTTCGAGACCAGCCTGGGCTACAAAGTGAGCTTAAGGCCAACCTGAACAGCATAGTGAGACCCTGTCTCAAAAAAAAAAGAAGGCCAAAAAAAAAAACAAATTGCAGACTTACACATATCTTATGATCAATTAGAAGTATCCGACCAAGTGTCTGTAGACACCATCAAAGTCAATGGAAGTCAGCAGAAACAGCAGAACAGAAACTTGGTCAGAGGCTTCTGATTGATTGTAAAATATCTACAAGTTTGCTATCTTATGAATGTGTTCTTACATTATAATTGTGCCCCAACAGTTTGGTTTGGGGATTTTCCTACAACACTCTTAAAACTTCCAGAACTTTCTTATTTTCCTAAAATTCTAAGCTATATGAGAAATAATTCCTTCAGATTCCTTCTTCTCAGGCTTCAGAAAAAAGAAACATCTTCTGTATCCAAGCATTTAATGACTTCCCTGCCCTCAGGAGACTAACAGGATAAAAAAAATTTAAAAGAAGAATTTAAAGACGAAAAGTATGTCTATGAAAAGTAATACTATGACAAGCATTTTTATTCTGGGTAGGTAGCAGTCTCCCACAGAAACAGCATTTCACTGTGTCCTAAAATATTAAAGCTTTGGGGAGTTTCAGTGTCCTGCATTTTGTTCTCCTTTTGCCTTGATCCCAGGGTTTACACGAGGCTAAATCATGCTGGGACCTTACCTGTTCTACCCACTTGCCTATGATTCCCCCAGCTGGAAGACAAAGGCATCAGCCGATAAATGTTGACAGATCATGCATGATTCAGTTTTTTTCCTGTGCCTCATGCAAAGGTTCTAAATATATAAGGAACCACCACTTGTATAAGCATTTTATCACTAGAAATACAGATTAGGGGGTTAAGGTGAAATTTATGGTCCATAACCCTACCCCGAAGTCCTGCAGAGAATCACGGCCTGACTAAGGGCCTGGGGGCACAGGAATGACAGAGCCTTTGCTGAGTATGCACAACGCCCAAGTTTGATGTCTGGTGGGGCTGAGATGAAGACACTCATTTCACGCTTATCTTTTGCTCTTCTAAAAGCACGGATGAAGCACAGGAGGAAGCTCTAGTTGTGTCTTTAAGGGTCTGAATGTTTCACAGAGACACCGTAGTTTCTGGCTGCTGGGACAAAGTACCCGACACCTACAACTTAAAGGAGAGGTTTAATGTAGCTGACTCTTCAGGGGGTTCAATACATGATTGGCTGGCTGCAAGGCAGGAACAGCACGGTGGAAGAGCATGGTGGAAAAAACCGTTCCTCGCATGGCTATCAGGAAGGAATGAGAACAGAGGATGTGTTGGGGGAACTGCCCACCAAAGGGACTCCCACAGTGACACACCTCATCCTATCAGATTCCACCTCTGATCATGAGACTTTCAAGGGACATTATAGATCTGCACCACAACACTAAAGCTGGAAGAGTAGGGATGGGGAAAGTCAAGCAGAGGCTGACTTGCTCAACAGATTCAGTCTCATTGGATCTCCAAGGGGTTGGAAATGTTTTTCTTACCTTGCAGACACTATATAGCAAGGCTGTATTACATTTCCTGTGAGTAAAGAGAGGAACAAGTTTAAGGTAAAATTAAATACAGTTGTCCCGGGCCAGGGATTTAGCTCAGTGGCTTAAGGACCTGCCTGGCAAGTGCAAGGTTGTAAGTTCGATCCCTGGTACCAAAAAAAAAAAAAAAATACAGTTGTCCCCTCTTATCCATGATTCCGTATTCTGTGGCTTCAGTTACTTGTGTTTAACTATGGTTCAGAAACACTAAAGGAAAAATTGTAAAAATAAGCAATTCCTGACTTTTCAATTATGTGGCATTTTGAGCAGCACGATGAAATCTTGGTGCACTGTGCTCCATCTCATGGGGGACAGGAGTCCTCCCTCTTTCCAGTGAGTTCCTTAGGTCAGCTGCCCCGTACTGCAGTACTTGTCCTCAAGTAACCCTCACAGACTCACCTCACACTGTACTATGGAGCCGACATTACAGCCTACTTCATCTCATCACACAGCCACCGTGTCATGTCATCAGAAGGGCAAGTACAATCCAGACAGAGAGGTTTACTGGGCTTGTTAGTGCATGCCTGCAATCCCAGCACACGGGAGGCTGAGGCAGGAGGATTCCAGTGAATTTGAGGCTAGCCTCGGCTACATCATGAGTTCGAGGCCAGTCTGAACTACGCAACACCCCATCTTAAAAAGAAAAGAAAAAAGTCAGGACTGTTTTCTTACAGTGTAAATGTTCTATTTCATTATTTTTTGTGCTTAATCTCTTACTGTGCCTAGTTCATCTATTTATTTTTTAAAGAGAAAAAAGCACATAAAAATAAAAAAGCAATCAAGCAAAAACAACAAAGTGATAATTATACCGGATTTCAAAAAAGACGGTAGGGATTTAACAACAGTTGTGATTTATAAATTAACATTTATCATAGATGTCTGTATTTAGAAAAATAGTATATTTATGCATCAGTACTATCTCTGGCTTCAGGTATCCTTTGGGGTCTTGCAGCAATAATCCCCATGGACAAAGGAACTACTTTATGTATGAAAGATATCTGAAGGAACAATGTTATATTTCACATGAATGTCATCATTTACAGATTTTTTTCCCCCATTGAACAGGACTTTTGTCTCCCAGCGCCTGGCTGAGCTCCAGTTACCGCCAGTGGATTATGGGATCACGAGATATTTCTTCTCCTATCACTGACAACAGCACCTTTCTCATATAACCACATTTTAACACACCTATTATCACACATCCATTCACATCCATTTTTGAAATGTAGACCACAGGTACCCAAAGTTTGGTTTGTACACTATCATTGGTACACAAATTGTTAATAGTCTTCAGTTAGATAAATAACATAAGTTAGAAGCTGACAGTATTTACAAACTGTACAGTGAGGTGGGTTCGTGAACAATATAGGAGTCCAGGCAGCCAAATTGATCAATATGTAATTTAATTAACTGAGCTCAGGACCACTTGTGTACACACACACACACACACACACCCCGGTTCAGGAAAGTTAAGAGTTTTTAAGAGAGAATCACAAAAGACATCCTGTTGGAAACAATTTAGCTCAAATCTTTCAGTAATTTTCAGTTGACACCTGTATTCTGCTGCTTTTGTTGAGCAGGTTAATTTTTCTCCTGTAGGTATAGCTCATTCTGCTTTTCTCATGGGATTTATACCCTGAGTAATTCTCCATTTTCCTGAATACAGGGCACTAGTTAAATGCAGAGCTCAAGATGGCGTCAGTTATGCCAGCTACAACATACACGAATTTGAAAAGTAATTTCATCTTATAGCAGACACGCTTAATAATATAAACTAAGACTTATATTTTGCTATTTCATTTTCAGAGAAATTTGTTTATTGTATTTTGCAAAAGTATTATTTCAAGTCAGAGGGGAAATTACAGCAGAGAAACAAACATTTGGTCCTTCATCATTAGAAGTTGTTCTGCTGGGTGTGGTGGCCCATGACTGTCTGTAATCCCAGCGATTGGGAGGCTGAGGTAGGAGGATTGCTGGGAGTTCAAGGCCAACCTGGGGTATAGAGTTCAAGCCCAACCTGGCATAGTGAGACTTGTCCCAAAAAAACAAAACAAAAAAGTGTTATTTTTAAAATTTTATTTATATATTTACTTTGCTTATCTTGGTGCTGGGGCATTGATCCCAGGACTTCATGCATGGACAGGTTCTACAAACACAGCCCCACACACTGTGATTTCACCAGTTTTCCCATTAATAGTGTTTTCTCCTGGACAGCACGCTGCATTTACGTGTCTTTGTTCTGCACCAGTTCTAACAATTCTTCAATCTTCCCATAACCTCAACACTCACTGTAGAATTGCCTAAATTTGCTTGGCCTATTTTCTCATGAATAAATTGAGATTATGGACATTAAAGGGAGAATCTGTGAAACATGTGCCCTGCTCGTTGACAGCAATGTGACTTACTGGGGACATTAACCTTGGTCACTTTAAGGTTAAGGTGATTGCCTATTTTTGTGTTTTTTGGAGGTGCTAATGATCGAACCCAATCCCTATGCATGCTGGGATGCCTAAGAATACCACTCCTTTTCAACATTCTACAGGTGGTCCTAGACAGTATAGTATGAATGAAGAAATAAGACAAGCCAGGCATGATGACACACATGTGTAATCCCAGCACTCAGGAGGCTGAGGCAAGAGGATTGCAGGAAGTTTAAGACCAGCCTGGTCTACACAGTGAGTTCAAGTCCAGCCTAAACTACATAGCAACACGGTCTCAACAACAAAAGTAAAAATTTAAAAAGAAGAAATAAAACTTCTATTATTCAGTGTGCCTAATTATGTATGTGGAAAATCTAAAAGGATCTACAAGTTTTAGTCTCAAGAATATTTAGCTTCGACAGGTGAACTAAAAATCCAAGGACTGTATAGGCGAAAACAACAAATAAAGCTGTGGTTTAAGTATAAGAGGGACCCTCTGAAGCAGTGAACATAAATGAATTTCTGCTATACACAACTTGATTCAGTCTCACAGCTACGGGTTTCTCACAGACATGCAAGTTGAGGAAGGTCTATTTCGAATTTATTAAAATGTGTACCATGAAAGGGTGCTGCATCTCCAAATGCTTTTTCCGCGTGACGCCCATGTGACTTTGCCTCTGCTGAGTTCACATGATTTTTACCTATTTGCATTCTTGTGGTAAATTTCACTTAGTCATGGGGTACAATCCTTTTTCTTTGTTGCTGGATTGGGCTTCGTAACATTTTATTGATTTTTACAATTATATAAAAGGATACAGGTCTATGATTTTCTTGTGATAATCTATATCTAGTTTTGATTTCATACTGCCTTATTGGATGAATTGTGAAGTATTTCCTTCTCTATTTTTTGGAAAAGTATATAATGTCTCCTTCAATTTTGACAGCAGCGTAATAGCTCAATGAATGGATATATGTTACTAGTTCCTTATCTATGCCACCCACATTGCAATGATATGATCTATGCAAATAGGCACATCTCTGTCTCATGTGAAAGGATTAACACATTTAAAACTAAAAGATATTGGTAATCGGTTTCTAAAAAGTTACAGAATATTGTTTTCATTTAAACAACTTTCATTAGGGAATGGGTGGGTAGCTCATTATGTATGAGATCTTGTGGTCAATCTTCTATACCAAAAGAACTAAATAAACAACCTCCACTGTCATTTAAGGAAGTGTATTGTATATATTTAAAAATAATCAGGAAGTCTTTGGCTCTGACCTGTACTTTAGTACTTCTTAGATGAAGGATATGCAAAAATTACTTTTCTCTTTCCTCCCCAAGACATACAGAGGTTTAATGACAGCTGTCTTAGGGCTTTCCAAATTTTTGGACATCTAATGAGGAAGAAGAAAGATGTTAAATGCTGAGAGACCTGGTCCAACTGATGAACATTAAAAAGGCAATCAAGATTTGGATGGGGATAAAAGGGAGCCATTCAGCCTTCTAGGTCCTCTATTCTTACCACAGTGATGTTCAGCAGAGCAAAGCACTAACCCCATGAGTGTGCCTCACTGCACAGGCCACCCTACTGTGCTGTGAAGGAACATCCTGAGTAACCCGTAGGTAGCTAGCGGTAGGACAGTGATGGGTACTTCCTTTCCTGAAATGAAGATATACTCATGTCAGAAGAAACAAAAGTGTTTGGAAAAGCAAGCCCAAAGAAGCCAGTGTTATGTTTGTACCATTTCAATTTTATTATATAAAGTACCAAAAAGTCTGGCTTGCTAGTGCACACTCCCAGCACTCCAGGAGATTGACACAGGACTGTAATTTCAAGCATAGTCTGGGCAATTTAGTGAGATCCTGTCTCAAGATAAAAAATAAAGGGCTGAGGATGTAGCTCATTGGGAAGCCCCTGGGCTCAAAGCTCAGTATTGGAATAAATTTTTAAAAAATTTATGCCAAGCACGGTGGTGTCCATCTATAATCCCAACAGCTGGGAGGCAGAAGGACAATTGCCATGAGTTTGAGGCCAGCCTGAGCTACACATACGCTTAAGGAGATCCTAGACTACATAGTGAGACCTTGTCTCAAACACAAAAAAGTTTGTAAATACAAAAATGCAAAAAAAAAAAAAAGTACAATGTTTATTTTCTTGCTTGAAGACTGTATCTTCCTTGGTTCAGTGTCAACAATCACCACAGCTGCAGAAAATTAAATTGAACTTTTAGAAGGTACCGCATACGGACCTGGTTGGGATTGTAGACAATAAACTCATTGTAGTTGAGAGTATAACCCCCTGGATTTAGAATTCCTGTGTCACTTGCTGGCCCTAAGGGTACTGTGCTCCCATTCCTGCCAAAGAGAAGAAAACGTCAACACTAGTCTTTGGTTCAGAAGTTGGAATTCAGAGAGCTGTGTCATACACTGGCTGTTGAGTACTTACAGGGTGAGGGAGTGGGCAGGACTGGGAGCCATCTTACCCAGGCCCTTTGTGCTGTGTTTGCCCTGAAGCAGTCCTTCTGCTTTAGGATTGGCCTCGAGTAGCTCATTACACTGACCCAGAGCCACCTGCAAAGCAAACACTCTTTTGAATTCCTCTCTTACTGAGAATAATGTTGCTCTACAGAGAACCAGAAAATCCCACCTGAATTTTCTTCCCTGCCTGTAGCAGAGGAATCTAATGAATGGAAATTCCCCTTGGCATCCCTGAAGTCATCTCAGGTGAACCTCTTGTTTCTAAGGTCAAACCCCTCCCACTGGAAAAAACAGGGATTAATAAACTGGCGATCACAGGTATGTTCCTTTTCACCTCTGATAAAAGCAGCAGTCCTGTGTTCTTCAGTCTGGAGGCAAAGCAGTAATTGGCACTCTTTGAAGACATATCAGCAAAGTAGATTCCTTTTCCAAACTGAAATAAACAAAAACTCAGGTCAGCTGCTTAATCTACTGTATTAGAAGGAAAGCTCTTAACACTGATGCTTTTTTTCCATTCTCTTAATCACAATATAGACCCTCCTGTAATGCTCTTCACAATTCTGTTCCAAGGACAGTAGAAATATTTGTGAATCTCTGCATTCTAGGGGAATGGAACAATATCATTTGGAATTTAAAGAAAGAAAAATGCAGTAAGACATGATGAAGTTATCAGTGGGCTAGTTTAATCTTTTTTTTTTACTTTTTCTTGTAATCCTGGGGATTGAATTTAGGGTCTTATGCATGGTAGGCAAGCACTC
Organism: Dolichotis patagonum; assembly: GCA_004027295.1. Classification (NCBI taxonomy): domain Eukaryota; kingdom Metazoa; phylum Chordata; class Mammalia; order Rodentia; family Caviidae; genus Dolichotis; species Dolichotis patagonum. The sequence continues at coordinate 7,519 of PVJX010005067.1, forward strand.
TACCACTGAGCTATATCTCGAGCCCAGCACCACCTAATTCTGATCTGGAGGATGAAAAAGGATGGACAGAATTATTGTATCCTTTTCCTCTGTGTTCTACCCAGAATTCAATCTCTACTCACCATGTAACCTGTGATGGGAGCCTCTGGTGGGGCAATTCGAAGCCCATGGCTCAGGATTCCTACCCAGTTACTCAGCCTAGAGCCATGCCACAGCAGCATCCTAAGAAAAAGCCGTTATTGTACTCTTGCTGTCATGTAAACACAGGCCATAAATATAAAGAAGCCAAAAGCCAGCTCTGCTACCCTCCAAGTTCCTTAACTGCACTTCAGGCAGAGAAATGTCTTCCCGATCTCAAAGCTAGACTCAGACCTGTTATGAAGATCCTCTCTGAAGGCTTCTTTCTCCCCTTCCTTTTCTACTTCAAAAACCTTCAGCAAGGTCATGGTGTAGTCACTGTGTGTGGGAGCATGGGTAGACTGTAGGTACTGAGAAATCACCTGTGGAAAACATTGGAAGAAATGACTGATGTGAACTCTAAAGAGATGGGCCTGAAATACACAATGCAGGGCTTCTGGCATAAGCTGGCAGAAATTCCTGCTCCCAAATGCCTCCTAAGGCAGAAAAAAAAGGCCTTACTGCCCAAATTGCTGGTAGAGAGAAATTCTTCCCTATTTAACAGTTTGCTTTTAACCAGAAGCAGTCAAGAGAATAGTGGGATGGGCACAGTTAGTCTTGTGCATGTAGAAGTATGAAAAGAAATGATTTTTCTTACTTTGAACTCATAACTTTCATGATCTAGAGGGCGCAGGGCACAGTGTAGGTTTCTATAGTGTTGATCCAATGGGTGTTCTGGGCTTTGGAGTTCTGTCTTCACCAGCTTAATGGCAATTTCAATGTCTCGCAAAGCCTGAGAAAATACGAAATTAATATCAGGAAACCTAGAACAAGAGATGTACTATTTCCTAATCCATTTTAACTCACCTCTAGCAGTTGTACTTTTTCTGACAATTCTTTCTCAGTTCGGATTAATGGCGGGGTACGGAGTCTAAGGACAGAGACACGATATGTAATTATCTGTAATTATTGCTAAAATTTGTGGCTAAAAGGCGCATGACTACAAACAGCATACTAACAATAGGTCCTTTTAGTGATACACACACATAATTCCAGCACTCACGAGAGCAGGACAGGAGGATTACTGCAAGTTAAAGGCCAGTCTGAGCTACATAGAAAGGGTTACATAGTAGACTACATAGCAAGACCTTGTCTCAAAAGAAAAAAAATAGGTCCTTTAGAAACAGATGTTTTCCAGGGCAGGTATGGTGGTGCACACCTGCAACACCAGGACTTGGGAGGCTGAGGTAGGACTATTGCCAGCTCAAGGCCAGCATGGACTACATAGTGAGTTCAAGACCAGCCTGAACTACATAGCAAGGTTTTCTCAAAAAAACCAAGGGCATAAAAAAATAAAACTAAAGAAACAGATGTTTTCCATTTGAAAGACGAAGAGGCCTATAAAAAGATTTAAAACTCCAAATACATAAAGGGACATTAAACCTACTAAATATAGTGTTAGCATGGTTACAGTCACCTTAAAGAAAAACAAAAGCAGTGATACATCTTGGAGGTGTTTTACTTAGTGGTTAGATAGCCAGACCCATTTTTTCTTAACTTCCATTTGGCCAGTGAATATGATGATAACCAGGCAAGGGGGTTCCATCTTGTATTTTTAAGCTGATAAACTTACAGATAAGCTACCTATAAATTGTTTTGGCTCTACTTAAGAAAAGAATCTCCTTTAGAACAAAAGACTATGAGGATACTAGCTGCTCCTGATTGATTTGGGGAGAATGGGTAGGCAGAAGAACCAAGTGAAGCCGCAGCATGGCTTTACCCGAAGTCATGTGGGATCCTTGTGTAGAACTCATTGCATGCTTCTAGCAGAGCTCGTCCATGCCGGCCAGCCCGAATACAGTCTTCTACCTTCTTAAGAGACTGGTAACCTGCCTTAATTTGTGCCTCTGTCAGCTTTCCTGCAAGCCCAAGCACAGGTCAGACTCCAAAGCAGGTTGTCGCATAAGGTATACTTACATCCCTGCTCAACAGAGCCTCTCACCTTTCAACTTTTACAGTAGTCCCCCATCTGTCCACACACACAGTAAACACACAATACGACCTTTTATTTCAAATCCTTTTTCTTTCATTCAGTAGTACCAGCAAGCTTTAAATCATGATAGTGATGAAACACCTATTAAAGGAACTAAGAAACACAGACAGAGAATGCGGGACAGAATCTGAAGTCCTACCAAGTGGGGCTTTCTTGGTGTCATACTTCATGTCAGTTATCATCTCTTCCATGGTCTGTACATTACAGATCAGCTTCATCAGCTCCTGCACCTCAGGATCTAGCTGTGACTCTGGCTTCAAGAGGGCCTTAACAGAGCCTTCTTCTTTTGTTTCATTATCATCCTATAGAAAAAAAACCAAAACCCATAAAACCTGAAAGGATGTATTTTAAAAGGCAAAAAAAAATCCAGACTCGAGGATCAGTGGAACATATTAGAAAATGCAGAAACAACTCCAAACACACTTAGCCACCTTATGTTCAACAAAGAGGCCAAACACCTTCACTGGAAGAGAGTCTCTTTAATAAATGGTGCTGGAAAAAGTGGTTGTCCACATGCCAAAGACTAAAACTAGACCCATGTCTCTCACCATGCAATAAACTAAAATCAAAATGGATCGAAGATCTAAATACTAAAACAGAAATATGAAATCTAATGCAAGAGAAAACAGATGAAACTCTTCGAAACATAAGTGTAGTCAAACACTTTACAAACAAGACCCTGACCACACAGGAACCTCACAAAGAAACAACTGGGATCTCTTCTCCTTAAAAACCTTTGCATAGCAAAAGAAATCAACAGACTGAAGAGACCACCCACATGGTGGGAAAAATTTTTGCCAGCTGTTCCTCAAAGGACAAATATCTAGAATATATAAAGAACTAAAAAAAAAAAAAAAAATCAAACCCCTCAAAAAAAAATTTTTTTTGAGACAAGGTCTTGCTATGTAGCTCAGTCTGGCCTCGAACTCAAAGTGATCTTCCTGCCTCAGTCTCCCGAATGCTGGGGTTACATGTATCTGCCTGGTTCTAGATCCCTCAGATTTAAAGACCCAATCCAAAAATGGGCATCTGAAATGAAGAGACAAAACAAAAACAAAACAAAAGCAAAAAACAAATACATGAGAAAATGTTCAACATCACTGGTTATGCAAACAGATGCAAATTAAAACAACACTGAGATTCCATCTCAGTCCAGAAAAAATGGCTGTTAGGAAGAAATCATCCAAAAACAAATGCTGGTGGGACTGCAGGGGAAAAGGAACCCTTCTCCACTACTGGTGGGAGTGTAGACTTGTAAAACCACTGTGGAAGTCAGAATAGAGATTCCTCAAAAAAATTAGGACTAGAGGTCCCATTTGACCCATTTATTCCCCTTCTTGGTATCTTCCCAAAAGAATTAAAAACATGCCACAGCAATACATACACACCTACATTTACAGTGGCACAGTTTGTAACAGCTAAATCTTGGGAATAGCCCAAGCCTTCATCAACGGAGGAATAAATAAAGGTTATGGTTTTCTTTTATACAATGCAGAACTACTCAGTCATAAGGAAGGATAAACTTGAGACACTTCTAGGTAAATGGATGCATCTTGAGACCAAACTCTTTAAGTGAAATAAATCAGACACACATATGTAAGTATCACATTGTTTCTCTGATGTGAGATACAGAAAGTGTAAAAAAGGACCAAAATGTATAACAGATACTGGGAAAAATAAGAAGAAATTTTTCAAATAGGATGGGGAACCAGGGAGGGAGGAGAGGGGAGGGTGAAAGAAAAGAAAGGAAAAGAAAATAAAAATGAGAAAAGGAGGAAAACAATGGAAACAAAGGTTTTATAAATAAGGAAGGGAAGGGTAGAAGGGAGAGCAGCGAAATGGGAAATAAAGAAATATCCAGATATATCACGTACAGGTACAAATTCCCTATGATGAATGTCATTGTTATGTATATCTAAACTGCACCAATAAACTTAATCTAAAAACACAGCCGTTCAACAGTGATCACCCGTGAGTCTCCGCTTGAAGGTATACTCCATTATTAACCCAGAGTACTCAGTGTGACTTCCACCTCTGAGTGAGATTTGCTTTCATAACAAAGCACTCGAAGTCTAAAAGGACTTCCCAGGAGTATTATGTAAGGGTAGCTATTCTATCTCAAATCATCTGATCTGAAGACTAAAAGTTCCCCATTTTTCAGATATGTGAGTTTTTAGCATTGTGGTAGACCAGTCAAAATGAATTTTTTACCGTGGTATGGAGGCAGAAGTAAAGACTTTAAATGTAATTTTCTCAGATTATTATTCTCTTGGTCTATTACACTAAACTTCAGCAATGAGGGTCTCAGATTTCCTAAGAATCTTAGTAAATAACAAAGCGGAAATTGGAATGGCACGTCTAATCTTATTCTTTCTGCTCCTATGAGATGACAAAGATCAGTCAAAAGTACTTCTCAGGTGGGAAACAGCAATAGCTCAAGATTCACTGGCTTACTCTGGTCTTAGACTGATCTAAACCACGTTGCTAGTTCCACGCTAAGTAAGAGGAGCTATCTTTTCTCCACAGTTAATGTCAATTTACCTGAGAAGTGGCAGTGTAGTCCATGTGCAGCATATCATATTTTCCAGGGACCTTTACAAACTTTTCACGATCTTCCCAATTATTTTTCGTCTTGTCAAGGAATCTACAGAACCCAAGGTGGTGAAAAAAATCTTACAAATAAAGTTCTACTACTAGACGTGAATTTAGAACTGTTTCTTTGGACAGAAAATCTACAAAGATTTATTTTCCTTCATAGAGGGAATTTTAAATTAGGGCCCTGAATGGACAGAAAAAACACTGGACCAAAGAAGGAACGAAAAAACAAAAGTTGGGGAGGAAAGTGCCTGAACTTCCCAAAGGTTCTCAAATACCACAAAAACTATTAAGATTTGAAACAAAAATAGGGGCCGGGGATTTAGCTCAGGGGCTTAAGCACCTGCCTGGCAAGCGAAAGGTTGTGAGTTCGATCCCCGGTACCAAAAAAAAAAAAAAAAAGAAACAAAAAATAAGGGGCTGAGGATGTAGGTTTGTAGAGAGCACTTACCTAGCATGAAAATGAAGTCTTGGGTTCAATCCTCAGTACAGGAAAAAAAATTGTTTTTTGTTTGCTAAGACAAAAAGTATCTATCCAATTCTGAATAGAAACATGTTCTCAGAGACCTCAGAAAGTCATTCAACCATATTTCAGTGAATTTTTTTAAAACTCAAGGTGGAGAGTCTCCACTTTTCTTAAATTCTCTAAATTTGTTTGGTGTTAAATATACTAAAATTCTTCCACTTTTAATCAATTTCAAAGTGCTAGGTTGATTTAATAATCACTAACTAAAAATGAAATTTGATTCTAATCACAGACTGTAAGAATGAAAAGGAATTAACATTTAGGTCAAATCCCACATAAAAAATTTCTCAAGAACAAAGATCCAAGAAGAGTATTTTTTTGTCCTCATTTTTCAGCACTCACTTCTTCTGAAAGATTTCCTTGGCCTTGTTGAGGTCAGCTGAACAAGCCACCAAGCAGTGCTGCCCCGTTTTCCCAACTGCAAAGCAAATGCCACACATAAGATGGTTCCCTGTCTTGCATCCCAAGAACACTTCCCCCATAGTAATGAGTCAGCTCTTCCTCTGCTTACCACCTGACAAAAGGGCACAAGAAGGACACGTAAAGGTGAAAGGGCTCAGGGAACTGATCGTGTTGCTAGAAGTTACCTGCTAATGGGCACAGCCTATGAGCAGTACTCACAGTCCAACTGCAGGAGAGTTCTCAGCCCATAGGGGCTGCTCTCCATCTTGCCAGTGGGAGCTTCCTGATGAGGATGCCTGCCATTCTCCAACCTGAAGAAGCCTGACTCGATTTCCAAGGCCTTCCCAGACTTCAGAGCTCCCCTCACCCAGTTTAATCTCACCCAACACTACACTGCTTCTGGGTTTTTGAATGACAGTTCATAAAATGCATAATAAAAGCTATTACCTCGACCCCACCTCATCCAAACACTGAAGTTTCTCTGGGCATCATCTTCCAACAGCTGAATAAGATAGTACTTGTTGTTGTTGAATTGGAGATTGGTCTATAATGAGTGAGAGAATAATGAACATACAAAGAGATAAAAGAGACAGTTTTGGTTTTTCTTTTTAAGGAGATAGTATTACACACAGAAGTTACATAAACCAATGACTCATCTTTAGTCTCAAAGAACAGTAATTTTTGCCAGGAATTGAACTCATGACCACGTGATCGCCAGGTAAGTGCTTATGCCACTGAACTAAATCTCTGGCCTGAGCCTTCTGTTCCCTCCATAGATAATTTTCTACATTATCTGTGTTTTCTAATTCCTAAGTCATTTCCAATAATTATTTTTCAAATGATATGAGAACAATTCTGATGCACCATTCTGATCTAAATCTATTATTATTATTATTATTTATTTATTTTTTGCTTAGATGACTTCTTACTCTTGACTGTTCTACTTAGACTCTTTCTGTGGGGCAGCTTCAGAAATGTGACAATGAACTGAGAGCAGGTCAATGGTGAGAAGGGACAAAGGACATGCAAGAAACCACTGCCACATGTGTCTCATTCTTGACCTCATCTGACTTGGGGATATTCATTCAAAATGCAACTAGAAGGACCAGGGATTTAGCTCAGTGGCATAAGCACCCGCCTGGCAAGCATGAGGTGATGAGTCTGATCCCCAGTACCAAGACACAAAAACAAAAACAAAGACCTGCCACTAGTACCTGAAAAGACACATCTACATACCTCAGTCAGAGTAGAGACAGTGGTCTACATGGTAAGGCACAGAAGTTAGTGCTGGAAGGCTGAGCTTCTGTTATCAGGGCACTGCTCTTTCTACCTCATTGATATTACAGTCATTAGATGTTAGAACAAAGGGGAGCTTTAAGATATTTTCTGTCTGCTCATAGTATTTTAAAGGAAAGATGTAGTAACAAAGGAATACTGGTTAGCTGTTAAAATTATGTATGTTGGATTAATAAATTAAAAAACGAAGTGATATCTAGAGAATATGTTAACCAAGCAAATGGTTAACCTACTCAAAAATCACAAAAATACATGAGAAAAATTTTAAAAAGAAAAAAATTAACAAATTTTACTATAAATTTAAAACTTCTATATGGGTGAAAAGTATCCTATAAGGAAAATCAAAAGGTACATGAGAAATCTGGAAAACATATGAACAATTTCTATCACAAACAAAAAGCTATTCTTCCTGTTACATAAAGTCACTTGAAGCTAGAAAAACAAACACCAACAACCTATCAGAAAACATGAAAAAGAACATGAACATAAAATTTATAGGTTTAAGGAAAGACATAAAGTTTGCAAAACAACCTGCTTTTCATAGAGCATACTGCTACTAGTGTGGTAGGGTTAAATACTCTTTAGAAGAGTAACCAGTAGGAGCTAACACAGCATAAGGGTTCTGGGATGCTGTATCATCAATAATGATCAAGAACAAAGTGCATGGGCCAGGGATACAGCTCAGTGGCACAAGCGCCTGCCTGGCAAGCGTGAGGTCCTGAGTTTGATTCCTGGTACCAATAAATAAAGTGCCATAAATAGAATGGTTCTTCCTCTTACTTGATTTAGCATGACATCATAGACATCATTTCCTTCAAAATACACATGAGCCTGAAGAAAGAAAGAAAAAAAGATAGTATCAGTATGCTTTCAGTCCCAAGTTCCAAAGTTCTGAGTTCTAAATCTTATGGGCCCAGGTTCTTTCTCTAGTACCATCATCTGCCTTCCAGGGAAAGAAAGAGTGTGTATATTCTACACACGGTCTGTTATTACTATAACGAAAGCGTGCTCTGTTTTTCTAATTACAGAAACAAAAGATTTGAACTCAAAAGAAACTTGCTCAAAAGGAAAAGCAGCTTTTTTACTGTATATTTCAAATCCTTTCCCCACTCATCCATATCTTATGGCATCACAAGGCGGTCTGCATTAGAAGAAGGCAATTCTCCCTAATAACATAATTTTCTGGCTGAAAAACCAAATGAGGTGTCAAAGCCTGATGATTGCTGCAAAAAGTAACCTTATTAAGCCCTTGGTTATTAATCCCAAATCCCACCCATTCTCACTTCTCACTCTTGGACAAAATCAATTACTAGTGAAATTTTAGAGAAAATTTCCTAAAATGCCTACTAGCTACATCTCAGACAAGAATCCTAGTAACAAAAGAACACTGTTCTCAGGGAAATCAATGACTCAGAACTGGTTTCAGAGTCTCTCACCTTTCCCACCTTGGCTGTACACTCTGGGTCCACAGGAGCTTTGCCCTTTAACAGCACTGACTTCACAGATTCTGAGAAAAGATTAATGCATAGTACACTTACTTATATGGTGATCAAAAGTAGTTCTCAAGCAGTGCCTGCCTGACAAGCTCGAGGTCATCAGTTCAATTCCCGGTATCCAAAAAAAAAAAAAGAAAGGTGTAAAAGCAGCTCTCTTAAGAGTCAGGTGTGGTGACGCACACCTATAATCCCAGTACTTGGGAGACTGAGGCAAGACTGCTGTGACTCTGAGGCCAGTCTGGACTACAAAGTGAGTTAAGGCCAGCCTAAACTGTCTAGTGAAACCCAGTCTCAAAAAGACAAAACAAAAAAAAGGTAGCTTTCAGGGTTAGAAACCTGTCACAATTAACTTTGCTGTTCCTAAGTAATCCTGGTTTTCTGCCTAGGACTCAATCCACCTCAAACACATGAAAAGGATGATTCAACAAAGTAGATTAGTACTGTGGCATACACAAAGCATAAAAAATTAATTATATATTCAAGGAAAAAAGAAATAAGAGCTGAAAGAACAAGATGTTACTACCATCCTTCCCAAGACGCTGCTGGCCTACGGCTTATTACCTTGTGTATCTTCTGTCCGGCCCTCATCAGACCTTCCTCTAGTTACAGGCTCCTTTTTCACTTCCTGTCTCCGATATTTGCGCACTTTCTTGGCAGGAGGCGAGTCTTCTGTAGCTGTAGTGTCATTATTATCTCTCCTGGTTCCATTTAATACTGCAGAAGCTAAGAGCAAAAACAACGAGCAGACAAGAATGAATGACATATAATAACCTTTACACTTAACTTTTTAAACAGTAATATTCAGCATTCAGACTACATATGATCCTTTATTGAAAAAAACATAGGAATGGGAGTATCATGCATGCTAAGCAAATGGTATATCATTGAGTTGTATTTCCAGTCACTTTCTCAACATTTTAAATTTTGACAAGGTCTTACTAAATTGCCCAACTGGTCCTGCACTTGTGATCCTCCTGCCACCCTCTTCTAAGTAGCTGGGATTAGCTCACAAACATAAGAATACTTATAGGTGCCTGTGTGTTGCTCACTTCTGAATTCAGGACCTTGCATGCTTGGTAAGTGCTACATCATTGAGCTACATTCCTCACCAGGAGAGGAGGGTTAAAGAAATAATGTAATAAGGTGGGTTTGTAAGTTTTCAATGAAACAATACCAACTACCACACCACTAGTTTTGAAAACTGTTCTGAGTAATCCTTCCTAAATCGCTATTCAAACCAAATAAAATAAAATAGACTCACAGGGCTTTTGTATATTCATAGCCCGAGGCATCAGTTTTGTAGACAGCTTATCCTTTCTGTTCATTTATGCTTTCCTGCAGTACCTACTTGAATCTGCTCTAGTTGGTATGAAATAATGGTCAGCAGAAGGCTCTGGGGTCTACACCTAGCTTAAAACTATGGAAACCGAGAGAAGCTGTGTAAACTCCTTGTACGTCAATGGCCCCAACTATAAAATCCAAAGAACAGTAATACGTAATTTATAGGACGGCCCTATACATTAAGAGTACTAGGGCGTATACACAGGGCACTGTGCCTCAACAATTTTAAGATACGAATTTTACTCTCTGAAACTGGGGTGCATCCTACAACGGTTGATATATACGTAGTGAATCACAATTATAAGTATTTATTCTTTCTTAGTGATATATAAAATAAGCTTTACAGTTAACTTTTTAAACTGAACAATATTCAGCACTAACAACAGTACTGGCACTACGTTAGGTTTTACGGTACCACAAGCTTTTTTGAATCAAAGAACAAGTAATACGAAAAACGAAATTCGGAAAGCTTAAAGCCAAAACTAGTTTGAGAGCCAAGGGCAGAAGATGAGGAGCTGAAAGGGGGAGGGGCCAGGATGGGGTGGTCACTGTTCCTCTTTGCACTTTCGAACCCCGGCCTTCCCCCCCCCCCCCCAAAGCACTGCACACCTATCTCCCCGCCGCCACCTCTCTCCCGCCGTCTGGCAGCCATGGAGTTCAAACGCTGACGTCATCAACTCGCTCCCGGAATCGCTGGCCCAATCACAGGCTGGGAACCTGCAGCGCGTGCGTCCTAGCAAAGAGCTAACGGGACCAGAACTGGGAGGTATTCCTGCAATATCTACATATCGCTACGCATTGTGGGAAGTCGCCGTGACCAAAAAATATACTGACATTTGGGAGCCTTATAAGCGTAGCTTTGAAACCTTTTTGTTTATAGGGCGGAGGGAAGCTCATCGGTGGGGCTACGAGCTGAGTGCGTGACGTCACTCTGTAGCATGTCCCTTGGGAAGGTCTGAGACTAGGGCCAGCAGCGGCCCTAACAGGGCCCTCCCTGAATCTCGGGGAGGTGAGTTCCCAGAGAGCGGGGCTCCGCGCGAGGGCAGACTGGGCAGGAGATGCCGGGCACCCGCCCTCGGAGGGGCCCGGCGGATGCCTCCTTAGCCGGAGCTTGGAACAGACTCACGGCCGGCGCAGTGAGTTCAATGGCTGAGGTGAGGCACCCCACCGGGGCCTCATAACCCAATTCAGACTACTCTCCCCCGCCCTCTTTTAGGGCGAGACCCTCGCGGTTCTTCCTCCACCACGGGGCTAGAGAGGAGCCTACAGAACCTCCTCAATGGAGGAGGAGAAAGCGAAACGATTTCTAAGAAACATGTGCAGGTGGGTATCCACTCTGTATCACATACTGCAGACGGGTAGTAGTTTAAAATTATTTTTGAAATGCTAATAGACTCGGCAACCTCTGATCAAGGTCACATGGTACTTGATTCCCAAATGTTTGGCTTCGTAGGAATCACGGGGCATAAAGGCTACATAAGCAACTATACCTAGGCCAGACTTGATAATTCAAAAACGAAAGTGGGGAACCAGGACGGTGTTTTTACAACAACAAAACAGTATAATTCTCATTTAGAAACATCTTGCTAGGATAACACAGTCTCTTGAGTGTCACCGTTATACCTGTAAATGGAAACACATGCATACAAAACTTTTAGGTAAAATGTTACTAAATCAAATCCCGTAGTGTATAAAGGAATGCAACAGAAGCAGATTCAACATAGTTACTTGGACAAATGTTTATGGCACACCCGGTTGGGCTCTTTGGGCAAAATAGTTAAGCCATAATAGATACAGTTCCTGTCTTCTGCACTTGTCAGGTACAGATACTTATAGATCATGGCACAAGCAAATGTGAAAGTATAGCAGCATGAAGAACTGCCAAGGAGCAGCATACAGAATTTCCTTTAGGAAATTCTAAGGGAGTGCTTATGACGGAATCATTCACACGGCATATTCTAGATCTGACTTGTAGGAGAATTAGGAAGTGAGGAAGGGCTACCGGGTGACAGAAACGTGGGACATGGAACTGGAGAGGAAGCCGGGTGCAATAAGAAAGCAGGCTTCTTCACCTCCTTGCCTTCCTTACCTTTACGGGAATTAAAGGCTAGTATTCAAAAATAAAACTTGAAAACCCTTTAACGGAAAATTTTGTAAATATTTTCAACTTTGAACTATGTAAATTTCTTAAAACACAAAAAATTTCAATTGTATTATTTAAAATTTTGTTCAAAAGATGTAAAGTTTAAGAAGAAAAAGTTCTTATTTGTATGGGATCTTATTATGAATATTTTAAAAATCTATAAGAAATTAAAATGGCATGCATGCCCCAAGCAAGACCTTCTCAGCAAATAAGCTGTTCTCAGTGAACAGAAGACCCCAACCAGACTGTGCCTCCGCCCGCTGGTAAACAGAACCGAGGTCTATAGAGAAGAGTTAGGACTAGACACACAATCTCTCTGGCGCAGAGAAGCCCAGCATTGTCTACACACCTGTACTGACCATCCTGGCAACTCTGACCCCAAGCATTCCATCCGTATTCTTTGGAATGCCTCTAATCCTATAAAACTTAGTTTTCCTCTGGCAGAGCCACAGAAATCATTCATGATCTCATAATATGCTAAGGCAAGACTGATACAAACATATTTTACATATTTTACAAATATAACTCAAGCAACTAAAATTTTTAGAAAAAGTACCATTCATTATAACCTCAAAGCATATCAAGAACTTGAAAAATAAATCGGACAAAATGTAGGCAGCAGATAAAAAAAAAAAAACAAAAAACCCTTAAGGGGGAAGGCTGGGGATTTAGCTCAGCGGCATAAGCGCCTGTCTTGCAAGCTGGCAGTTGTGAGTTCGATCTCCAGTACCAATTAAAAAAAAAAAAATCTAAAAAAAATGTAGGCAATTGATAAATATTGGGTTGAATGGGTTGTTTCGGTAACAGCTCAAAGGTATCTGACTTATTTATAGCACAAATAAAGTAGACTATAAGACGGTAATTTGAAGTAGAAAAAATTAATAAACAATAGAAAATTTATCAAAAACAGCTAATACTAATCCTTGCACTTCAGAGGCTGAGGCAGGAGGATTGCTGCAAGTTTAAGGTTAGCCCAGGGTATGTGTGTGTGTGTGTGTGTGTGTGTGTGTGTGTATATATATATATATATATGATCACCATAACTATTGATCACAGTTTACATAAAGAATTTGTTTTCTCATATTCTGGTGGCTAGAAGTCCAAGATAAAGGTGTTAACAGTCTTGATATACTCTAAGGCAGTAATAGAGAACCTTCCAGAGCTTTCCGTTGTAACAAACAGCCAAGCATGGTGACACACCCTAGAATCCCAGCACTCAGGACACTGAGCAGCAAGTTTGTGTGAGTTCAAAGCCAACCTGCAGCAGGGGATTTAGCTCAGCGGCGTAAGTGCCTGCCTGGCAAGCTTGAGCTCGGGAGTTCGATCCCCGGTGCAAAAAAAAAAAAAGCCAGCCTGCATTATGAAGTTAGCCCTGTGTCGGAAAACAAAACTCAAACCCAAAGCAAAGCGAGAAGAAAACCACCCAGACAACCTGCCGTGTGCCTTAGGTTCACCACTGTTGTTCTAAGGCCCTTTTCCTTGGCTTGTAGAGGGCCCTTTTCCTCCTATGTCTTCACATGACCTGCATGTGTCTTGTGTCCCGTATTTTCCTATAAACACACCCATTTCCTGGATTAAAGTGCAAACATATGATCTTAAATTACCTTCACTACTTCTTTAAATGCCTATTTCCAACTACAGTCAAATTCTGAGGAACTGAAGAGTTAGGACCTTCAACACAGACACATGGAGAAGGACACAGTTCAGCCATATTACATCATCTTTAGCGGCAGAACTAGATCTGGGTGACTCCAAATTTATTCTTATTTATCATTTAATGTATTCTACAGTTTCATAACAATAATTACTATTCCATATATATTCAGAACATAATGTAGCTATTGTTTGGATTTTAGATCTCCCCTTAAAATGACTCCAAAAAATCAGCATTTAAAATGGTTGCATACATACTCATAAGTGAAATAAATCAAACTCACATGTGTAAATACCATATAGTGTCCCTAGTGTAAGAAATGATAACAGTACATAAGATGCAAAAGCCTCAATAAATACAGTGAAAGGATAAGACTCTGCTCAAAGGGGAAAAAATAATATCTCAGGGAAAATGAGGAAAAAGAAAAAGGAAGGAAAAAGAAAAAGAAAGGGAAAAGAAAAAATATCTAAAATTGTATAAACACACTTGGGATAGCCAAGATGATTGTGCTACAAATTCTGTAAGTACTTGGAACAAAATAATTAACATTCATAGGATTGGAACAATTTTGCATGTTAGTGTCTGGGGATCTGAGGAACTCTTGAAGATCATTATGTAAAATAACCCTAGTTATGTTCCTACCACCTTGTATTGAAGGCCTATATTGTCATTGTTTTGGGCTCTTTGCTATTGTTATTTGTCTTTTTTGTTTCGTGTTTTTCTAGTAATTTGTTTTGGTTTTTTTTTTCCCTCTAATACGGAAAAGATAGGTATACATGTAGAGGTTTATATATGCATAGAACTCGTAAACAGTTTACGAGAATTGATTATATTATGCATGATGATATGAACAGCTACTTGAAGAAGAAGAGACATTATGGTGTCCATTGCTGATTCTGTATCGTGATGCTCTGAAATCCAGTAATGCTTTTATTCTTTTTTCAGAGTGGTTTTAGTCTGTCTTGTATTGTTTAATTTCAACATATATGAAGGTATGAACAGCTATTTTGTAGAGAACAAGAGACATTATGGCAGCCATTGTTGATTTTCCTATTGTCTGGTTTTGAAGGCCTATAATGCCTTCATCACTCACAATGAATTCATACAAAACAAGACACATTATGGTAGCCACTGTAGCTCTCCTGTTGTCTTGCTTTGAAATCTGTGTCACTTACATTGTTTTATTCTGATCTGCTTTATTCTGTTTTGTTATGTTTAGTTTTACCCTCTTTAAAGTAAAAAATATAAATAAATAAATAAATAAATAAATAAATAAATAAAATGGTTGTACCAAAGACATTTTAAGAGACTGAGGCAGAAGGATGGCAAGTTTGAGGCCAGACTAGGAATTTAATAAGATTCCGTCTCAACAATTTAAAAATTAAAAAGATTAAGGATGTAGCTCAGTGCTAGAGCACTTGTCTAGTGTGCCCAAGGCCCTGGATTCACTTCCCAGTTCTGTAAATAGAATTGAAGATATGACTAAGTATGTAGAATATTTATACTTATCATTGATAAGGATTCCTTTAAATTAGTGGTCAGCACCTTGACTAGTATAGGAAATTGTTGCACATTAAATGTATTTTATTTTCATAATTGACTTCTCAAATGAAATGAAATGAACTCAAAAAGGTGGTTCAAGATTCTATCAGGAACACATTTTTCTCTGTCTTTTCTTTAGTGGTGGAGATTGAATTCAGGGCCTGTACACGCTAAGCAAACACTCTACACCTCTGGTAACCACCCTCCCTTTTATTTTGCTTTGCTTTCATGTGTCAGGGTCTCCCTGTGTGGTTGAGGGTGGCCTTCAACTCACTATGTAGCCCAGGCTGGCCTCAAAGTACAGCAATCTTCCTGCCTCAACCTCACAAATGCTGGGATTACGGGTATGTACCACCATGCTCGGCCCCCTGTTTTTTTTGTTATAAGAACATTCATATATCTGTTGAACATCAGAATTCAAAGCTATTTTTCAAATGTAGCTTGTCTGTTTTCTTGTTTTGAGACAGTCTCCCTAAGTAGTTCAGACTGACACTGAACTCAGTAGCACAACCTGGCTTGAAACTCACAGTGATTGTCTTGCCTCAGCTCCCTGAGTATTGGGATTGCAGATGCTTGTCAGCAAGAATGGCCTTAAATGTTGATTTTTAAAGAGACATCTATAGGTCATGAAAAATATGAGATTATTTCTGTTTCTTGCATCTAAGTTTTGTTTTCAATACTTACATAGTTATTTCAGTAATAACACATAAATGGAGGTAACAATAACAGGCTTCAGAAATATCTCAACTCCCTATTGAGTTTCCAAGATGATTTTGCATGCTCTTAGCAAAGTAAGCGTAAGGTATAAAGTAAGTGTTTCATGTTTCCAGAAGTAGAATGCTATTGCTCTTACACTTTTGCACTTAAATATACTGAAAATGTCATGTTAAGCTGGGGATGCTGATGCACACTTATAATCCCAGCATTTGGGAAGCTGAGGCAAAAAGATTGTAAATTCTAGGCCAGGCTGGACTACCTAGTGAGACCCTATCTCAAAAAACAAAAATAAAGACAAAAGTCATGTTGATACAGGAGCAATATAACTCCGAACATGTTAGATGTCAAATGTGCTGAGTTTGTGGTCCCACAACACTGAAGAATCAAGTTGCAAACGAAACAAAGAAGTTAAGCGAATTTTATTGGAAATAAAGGGAGAAGAATAGCTCGTGGATTTCCCAGAGGGGTCCTGAGAAAAGCTAAGTCACAATGTGGGTACACTGTGCGTCAAACTGCACTCAACCTGTAGGACTGGAAGTACAGCCAGTTAGCTAACATTGATCTACCAGGGAAACAGGTCACATAGTAAGGCTACATGGAAGGACCAAAGACAGGTTTGGGAAGGGATGGGTCCAGATGCTCTGGTCATCCACCTGGTGACCTGTGCTTAGCTGGACTTACTGGACCAGGTAGTGCTAATTACAGTATAACCTCAAGTTACTGTTTATCCATCAGGGAGGCATGTAGGCCTGGCCATTGCATCTGTACCTCGAAGCCAGGCCTTCTTCAGATGGGCCCCAGCAACCACTGTGATGTCTTCATATCTTATGCTGACTTCCTTGAGAGTCCAGTCCCTCCACTTACATTTATTTGTATTCAATTTAGCTGCCTACAATAATTTTAACACTTGCAATGTAATAACCATTGTTAATTTCCTATCATCTTGTTTTGAAATTCTATATCATTTTTACTGTTTTTTAAAAATTCTCTTTAAAATAAAAAATATTAACACTGGTTGCCTTAGAGGGGGGATTTATTGATCTCTATTGGAAAAGAAGAAAAAGTGTTAATCCCTCTAATCTTCAGACACGAAAGGAGAAGCCATTTTGACTTTTCAAGGGGAAAAGACAGCAGAAAGGAAACTTCATGGAAGATTAAGTGGAAATGTCTCCCCAAAGGCCTATTCCTCTGTGGATGTAAGGGGTAAAGGATTTCTTTCCTCATTCCTCGTTAGATTCATTAGGTTGCTGAGAGCCTTACAGCAAAAGACAGGTTAACAGGAGAAAATCATACATATTGATTCAATATCAGTTTTACATGACCCTGGAGCTTTCAGATACTAATAAAACTCACGGGGACGTGGAGATGTTTGTTATTTACAGAAGAGTATGATGGAAGGAGGTGGAATGAGGAGAATTCAGCAAGACCAGCGTGCTCAGTTTCTCTTCTGGATTTTTGTATGACATTTCTTCCCTGGGGCTACCAGAGACAGATCACCTGATGCCTATCTTTAGTGGAGAAGAGAAGGTCAGGGTGATATTTTTAGGTTTTTTGATCTGCTTCAGAGGAGAAAGAGCCAAGAGAATTCTAATTTCTACATCCTGCTTCACTGGAGAAATGGTAAGAGAAGATCAGAGCAACTTCCCTGCTTCTGGTATTTTCTCAGTTGCCAACATGTCATATGTTGGAGTAGCATTACTGCAACCCACCGGTTGCTGGGGCATCTGCATTAATTTTTTTAATGTATATATATTTTGGGGGAGTTTAAAACAGGGTCTCACTATGTAGTTTAGGCTGGTCTTGAACTCAACATATAGCCCAGGCTGGCCTCCACTTGCAGTGATCCTCCTTCCTCTCAAATGCTGGGATCACAAGACATGTGCCACCACATTGGGTATTGGCTGGGACAACTTTAGATACTGAGGTTTTTCCAAGTTTGACAAAAAGTTGTGGTACACACATATTTATAAGATTGTAGGTACTGCTTCTGATGAAGGAGATGGCCTCTTAGTCATCTTTCTCTCCCATTTGCCCCTGACAGGGTGATCTGCCTTTGTTCTGCTCTCATTACTGAGTTCCCCAGGATGTGGCAGTTTCTCTGCTAACTCTGGGAAACTTTTCAGGCAAATGAGGAGTTGGTCAAACTACTGTAGCAGGCAGAGCGATCATTTAAAGTGGAAGTTAGGCCACGTCATGCTTCTTTTTCTGGGGCTCCACATCTCAACTGCTGGCTGCACAGACGTTGGTTCTCATGTTCTACTACCCCATCTCTTTCTTCACTTCTGTTAGCAACACTGGCCTCCTACTGTTGAAAATACTGGAGCTACACTCCTGCCTCCTGGCATTTTTTTTCTCTCTACCTGACCTGCACTTGCAGCTAGCCAGATCAAATTCCCATGTCCTTCAGATCATGTACTTAATAGTAGTGATGCTTCCCCTTACACTCTATAAAAATAATGGCATTTTACCACCCTAACTTTTTACCTGGCTTAATTTTTTTCATGGTACAAATCACAACATGACCTACATTAGTTGAATATTTAGAGTATCGCCCCCTTCCACTAGATTGTAAGTACCAAGTGAAAAGGGCTGTGTGTATTTTGTTCACTACTGTATAACCAATGGCTGGAAACTTTTCTAGCTTTTAGTGATATTGGTTACATGGTACTCCAGCAAAGGATGAGTGTGCTTGGAGAAGAGTGAATTTCAGAAGGGAACAGTAAGATTTTATTGAACTTGACTCTCCTGAGAATTACTGAAAAGAGAAACTCAGAATCTCAAAGATGAGTGGTTAAAGGAAACAATATTTTCAAAGCCTTAAAATTCCATGCGTATTAGTACTGGAGATCAAACCTAGAGCCTCATAAGAGCTAAGCAAATGTTCCACCCCAAGGCTGTACTGTACTGTGTGTGTGTGTGTGTGTGTGTGTGTATATATATATATATATATATATATATATATATATATATGAAATTTGTTTTTGAGAAAGCGTCTCCCAGTGGTTTAGGCTGGCCTTGAGCTCACTGTGTAGCCCAGGCTGGACTCTGGCTTGCAGCACTCCTGCTGCTTCAGCCTCCTGAGTGCTGGGATTACACACACCACACCCAGCTTGTATATCGTTTTATATTATAAATGAAACTGTCTTTTCTCTCAAGTGTGGAGTAGCAAAGGTGTGGATTAGGAACACCATTTAACAGAGTTGGTGTGCATGTCTTTAGGGATAGCTAGAACTGGGATGTTGAACCTCCTACTTGGCTACAACTCTGGGAGAAGAGAATTCTCAGGAGGTGCTTTGGGTTGAAATGTCTAACACTTGTACAAAGGAGAAAGCTAACAGCTCAGGACTGAGTTGGAGATGGGGAAGCTGTAGAATGCCCAGACTCTGGAGTCCTAGGTCCGGTTAGAGAACACTTACTCAGCATGGTGTCCTTCTGCCCTTTGGAGCTTAACCTTCTCTGCCTTAGAGGTCCAGGGCCTCCTACTGTCCTCCTCTCACTTTTATACTAAAACCTGCTTTTGAATTTCTATCCTTATTTTGGAGAGGAATTACGTTTTATTATTTAAACATGATACATTATCCTTGTAAAACATGACAAGCATTCAAAGACAAAAGATAAAATATCCCTTCATCCTCTCTGTTCTGTTCCCCTTCCTAGGAATAACCATGGTTAGATAGACGTTTCCTTCCAGAACACTTTCTTCTCACACACAAAGATGTTTATGAATAGAAATAGTTCACCTTAGCGTTTTTGAGAGTATATTGGATATTACTTAAATGTGAGCATGTCATATGTTATTCTGCAGCTTGATGTTTCACCTGACATGTATTAGAGATCTTTCCATGTCAAGACTCACACATCTACTTTTGTTCTCTTAAGGTAGTGGGTACTATTTCATAAAACAGTCATACCATGATTAATGCCTCCCTTTTCGATATACATGGGTGTTTTTAATTGTTTTGTTTTTACAATCAGTACTAAAATGAACATTTTTTTTTTGAAACAGGGTCTTACTATTAGGCCTGGTGGCCTTGAATTTATGATGATCCTCCTGCCTCAGCCTCCTGAATGTTTGGCACATGTCACCTAGCTTGAATATCCCTTCTCGTACATGCCTCTCTGAGCACAATATTTTTTTATGATCAATAGCCAGATATGGACTTGCAAAAGGTATACTTACTTTTTAATTACCTATAAATGACTGTTCTCAGATTCTTCATTCTAAATAAACTATTCAGAAAATTTAAACTCCTTTTTCAGGAGTTTAGCAGTAGTAACATGCTTAAACAACAGTAATTAAGTCAGAGTTCTTTCCTTGGAGGTTCTTCACATCTCATTTAAATCTTTCAGAGGCACTTGAGGGTTTGTAGGAAATTGCATATTGCTAGGTCCCACCCATTAAATGGAATCTCTGAAGGCAGGTCCAGAAATCTACCTTTAAACAATTTTCATATTACTTTACTGAGCATGAACTTTTGATGTTACCAGCTGGGGAGAATCTCACAATGGTATGTTGAGTTTCTTCTTTTGTTTTGCTTTGTTTTTTGAGACAGAGTCTTATCATGTGGTCTAGACTGGTCTCAAACTCACTGTAGCCCAGGCTGGACTCGAACTCATGAATATCCTCCTACCTCAGTTTCCTAAGTGCTCGGATCGCAGGCATGTACCATTGACCAGGCCTGTTAATGAGTTTTAAAACCTAGAATATGGAATACCATTCTGCTTCTGCCTTCTATTGCAGTCTGCTCCAGAAGTTGAATGTCCTCAAATTTCCCAATATTCAGTATCAAATGCTACATTGTGTGTCTTTTCTTTTTATATCACAATACCTTGCATTTTCATATTTAATATATGTATATTTGTTTATATTACTGTATGTTATATTTTGATAGCATTTATTGAGACTCCTGATGAATATTATGCCAGTGAGCCCTGGCTTAAGACACAATCTTAGCAGAGTAATACCATATGGTCAAACTAACCTATTAATGAATAATGCCCTCAGAGAGGTAAAAACACACAGTTTGTACTGTAGTTGTTTATATCCACTTGGAGGAGTTAAATCAGGAAATTATATAATAATAATAATAATAATAATAATAATATAGCTAACACATTTTTGAGTACCTTGCAGCAGGTATTGTACTGGATCTATTATTCTAATTATTTTAGTTAATTCTCACAGCAAGGAAGTATATTACCTTCATCCTCACAGGAGGAAGATGCCATCATGTTTTTCCTCTTTTTATAGCTGAGGAAACTGAAACTTATATGTGTACAAGTATCAGGTGCTGACCTAGATCCCCTATCTCCCAAACGAGTGTACTGTGGAGGTAAAATAAAGAGAGACAATCATATGATTTTTTAGGGCTCTGGGACCAAGGACAAAAGGTGGAAAAACTGAAAAAAGCTCAAGAAATGAGCAGGACCTTGGGAGTCACTTCAAAGACTTCTCCAAGTGGTAAACTATGCCAATTTAGGAGAATCATCATTCATGGTAGGATTGAGACTGCAGAGTGAACTTCTTTTAACTGCTGTCTCCATTTACTTAATTAGTGGAGGAGCCAAGGTGTCTTCCGCTGTGGCCTTATCTTGCCTTTTGAGGTATCTCTGGCCTCATAGGCCACTACAGGCCTCAGCCAGGACCAGTGATTCACAGAGGTTCACTTACTATGAATCAGCTCCCATTGCCAGGCAAGGGGCCGAGGCCTAGGACAGACTCACAGATAAACATAGAAAGCCAATTAGTTAAATTTAAATTCTTCTCAGAGCCGCTGGGTAGTGGTCTCCAACATATAAGTAAATTGCAGGGTAGGGCAGGTGATGCATGCCTGTTGTCTCAGCACTCAGGTGGCTGAGGCAGGAGGATCATTGCAAATTTGAGGCCAGCCTGGACTACAAAATGAGTTCAAGGCCAGCCTAAACTACATAGTGAAACCTTATCTCAAAAAGACAAACAAACATAAATAGCAAGGCTCAGATTCAAAATCAGCTAAATTTTACTTTAAAAGTTAACTGGTGAATCATTATCTTTTACTCATTAAGCCTTTTAGCTGAAAGATTCTGCTGAAAATAGTTCTAACTGATGATACAGACTGTTTACTGTGGGACCTGTAGTGCATAAGTTAACCATGTTGAGATTACATAGGAGAAGTTATCCTAAAAGAGATGAAAATTGTTTGGAATAGCAGGCTGTAGGCTTCTCTAAACAAGAACCTACACAAATAGTTTAAATCAGCCTGAGTTCTAAGTAAATTAACCCAGGCATTTGATTAAGTTCAGTCTAAGTACAGTGCAGGAAGAATCACTGGTCCATAAAGGACACAAATGGGTGAAGGAGAGCGTTGCATCCCATCAATATCTTTTAAGGCAAAGGCAGAGGGTCGCCTCCTTGCATTCACTAGCCAGTCAGGTTCGAAGCTACTTCCTGTCTCTCTGCTTCCCCCATTTTGGGGGACTGGTGAGTGCGCGCTTACTTTTGACCTCTATTTGTTTTGAATTTGTCTTTCATTTGCTCCATACACCCAGGTGAACAGGTCTCTATTCCAGGTCGGCACTGGAGTGAGAGTTTCTGTGCATTAATTTGAACTGCGTGAAGACTGGGAAGGGCTGCGGAACGCGCTGCCTGCCTGGTTTCCACGTGGGTCTCTGTGTAACTAGAGTTGCCTGTCTGCCCCGGGGACCTGCTGACCCAGGAACAATAGATTCTGCTTCACACAGTGCTTGAATTCTTGGGATTTTATTTTATTGGAAGGAAAGCTGCCGTTATTTTATTCCGATTTGATTTTGCTTGGAAGGAAAGCTGCCGTTATTAACCCAAAGTTGTTTTGTTTCTTACCTTGCTAGGTGAGGAGAAATCTTGGGAGGAGTTTAGCCCTGTAAATTTAATACACTACTTTGCCCACTGAACCGTTCCATAGAAATAAACAACATCCACATTCTTTATAATGATTACATAGTAGTCTAATGTAACTATATAGTATGGCATAATAACATTTATTTAGGTTTCATTGGCAGGCATTTGAGTAGTTTATGATCTTGATATTTCTTTCAAAATAAATAACCGTGTATATAAATTGCCGCATGTGGCCTTGAGTTTTGGTATATTAATTCCCTTTTAAAAGTGCTTCCTGTTATTTTTATTTTGTGCACATAGTAATTAGAAGCCACTAGATATTGTATATGTTGATTAGCAGTAAAGGATTTTCTACCAAAAATAAAACCTTGCTGATAGCCTTTATATGAATGTGTTTGCCCACTTTGGCTTGAGTAGGGGGTGGTTTACCTTGTTTTGAGTACATATTTACATTGGGAAGGAGTGACACCAGTGACTCAGAAATAGTGCTGCTTGTATTCACAAGGGCGGAAGGGTTATGCTTTTATTCTGCTGAGGAAATGTATGCTGGATAACTCCCTAAAATTAAGGGGTTGAATAATCCTTAAGTAAGATAAGAAAAGGTAACATGCTTGTTTAAAATATAAGCATGCAGAATAAAAGAAGCCTTTGGAAATTTCTCCAAAGCTGTTTTTTTTTGGGGGGGGGGTGCCAGGGATGGAACTCAGGATCTCATGCTTGCCAGGCAGGCACTTACACCACTGAGCTAAATCCCTGGACCTGTTTTATACCTTAAAAGACTTAGTTCATGTCTTAGAAACATCTAGTTTTTCAGATCAGAGGGTTTTCTAGCTGGTAAAAACCTAACCAAGGCGTATTTTGTGGTTGTCAAGTAAATTTATATACAATGTATTGAAGTTCTCATTGCTAAATAGGAAATGAGGAAACAAGCTTGAGTCTTTTAAGACACACTACCTTGGAGTTGCAAAGGCCTTTATATTAGTTACCTTGTGCCTTCAGAGTTACTGTGTTGTTGTTTTTTGGTTTTTATTTTTTGAGAAAAGGTCATGCCATGGAGTCCAGGCTGGCCTCGAACTCATGGTGAAATTTTTGCCTCCGCATCTCAAGTGCTAGGATCACACCAGGCCTCCAGAGTTATTATGAACTGGCAAGTGCAAGGTCCTGAGTTTAATTCCTGGTACATATACCCACAAATAGAGTTATTGTGAAGAGCATGAGATTTTTCTGCATTATATTTGCATTCCTAGTCTGGTTGACCTTAAACAAAAATAGAAACAGCATATTAAGCATGTTAAACAACACATTAAGCATGTTAAGATTAAGTGATCTCTTATTTATACATGGAGTCTTATTTATACGTGAACACTGACACAGTGGGAGGGTGGATGCCAGGGCTGGCTTGGGCATAGGGAGGATTGAGATGCTGGTCCAAGGGTAAAAAAATGTCAGTTGGGAGTAAATTCTAGCGATATATAGTACAGCATGGCGACTATAGTTGATGATGTATTTAGTATTGTTGAAAACTGCTAGACCTTAAGTGTTCTTACAATGTACACATAGTAAGAGAGTGATGGCTATGTTATATACAGAGGTATTAAAACATAAAAAATATGGTAAGTACATAGTGATTTTGTCAATGTATAGCTCAATGAAGGTGGGGAAGAAATTTTTGAAAAAATTGGTATCTCAGCCACTAAGCTAAATTGCCTGCCAGTCAGTCTAAAATGGAAGTGACAGTAGTACTTTGCACAATGAGGTTAAGTGTGGAAAGTGCTTTATAATTCCTAAGATGAAATGTTATGATATAGGTAAAATAACAAGTTAACAGAGTAAGGATGATTTTGCTCCTCTTGTATCCTGACTGTTAAGTCATACTCCTTTCTGTTGCCTTGGCCCAAAGCCTTCCAGCATCATGTTTTCATTTGTTTCACCAGCAATGGGACTGGAACCGGGGAAATAATACAGTGAATTTGGGATTAGCTGGGTGGTGAGTCCTAGTTTCTGGCCTTAGCACTTTTATTTCATAAATTCTTCAAGTGAATTCCTCTGTACTTGGAGTTTAAAACAGTAAGTATTCTTAGCCCAAACAGCTGACAATGAGTGGGAAATAAAACTTGGACTTCGTTCTGGTATCAGTGCCTTATGGAACTATCTCTAAAATCAGTGCCAAATTATCATTTTGGCATTTACTTCCTATTCGTTTTCCTTTGAGTTGAAGTCCCCCAAGGACATAAGGTCTGGGTCTTTAGCACTTTGTGTGCCAGCCTGGAAGTATCCCTGCGAAAGACTCCATTGCTCTGCAGACCCTTTGAAAGCTACAAGTGGTTTGGATTTGGAGACTCCCGCTAAGAAGTGTGAAAGGATGATGGCACAATAAAGGCAAGTACTGGAATTTTGATCAAGATATGCTTTCTTAAAACATTTGCATTACACATACGTGTGTCTTTCCTATCTAAAAAAGACTGAAATGTAACTAGAATCCTATCAGGAGCGTCACAGATAGGAAAGGCAGCACATGTAATAACAAGACTTATGTGCTGGGCTTTGCACTATGTATGTCAGAGCACGACCACCAGCCCCTGTGCAGTCTGTGTTGTTTGTGAGATAAGATGGCTAGAGAAGACAGGTTTAAATTTTAATTATTCTCCTGTAAGAAGTACTTGGATCATGGAGCTTTAAGGTATTGCTAAAACTTAGGAATTGTTGACATTGTGTCTTGCTTCCTGTGTATGTTCTGCTAGTTAATCTTGCATGCTGCTGGTCTGGAAACTGTTGTTTTTTGTTTTTGTTTTTTTCTTTTTCTAATGGTGCTATTGGAGATTGAATTTAGGTCACTATGCATGGTAGGCAAGCTCTCTATCCCTAAAAACATTTTATATAATTAAAGTGTGACTTAAGTACAGGACAAAGAAGGAGTAAAAGCCTCGCGTGCTGGCTCATGCCCGTAATCCCAGCACTCGGGAAGCTGAGGCAGAAGGATTGCCATAAATCCAAGGCCAGTTTGGGCTATAGTGAGTTCAAGGTTAGGCTGAACACTAATAATTACACTAATTTCTCATACTGTTGTCTAGCTATATCAGTTAATCCTTAATGGTTTCTTCTAGTTCTTACTTAGATGAAATGATTCCTATCATACAAGGTATGATCAAAGTATATGGTCAATATTTAAATTAAAACATTAATAAAGGACATGTGTAATAATTTCTTTAAATGTATTTACAGGGTGTGTAAAAGCTGAAATGATGTCTTTCTCAAAGATAAAAGTAAAATAGCAAAATCGACCTCAGAATTTGGTTGTCCAATTACAGGGATGGTCCATTTTCTGGGAATTTTCTTCTGAAAGTTAGCCTGTGCTGCCCGCCTGTGACTCCCAAAGTTTTCCTTGAACACGTTAACTGCCTGTACCAGATGCTGATGCTCCAACCAGCTCTGCTACTCACTCTGCGCTACCCGAGCTAAAACTTTCTCCTCAGTAGGAGGATGTTACTGTTTTGGCACTCCAGGATCGTTACAACTCCCAATAGCAACATCTGTGGAGCTAGAAAGTGTGAACTTGGGCTGGGGATTTAGCTCAGTGGCTTAAGCGCCTGCCTGGCAAGCGTAAGGTCGTGAGTTCGATCCCCGGTACCAAAAAAAAAAAACCAAAAAAAAAAAAAAAAAAGAAAGTGGGAACCCTCTCCACTCAGTGGCCTGCGCACCCTGGCAGAGGCCGTCTGTAGAAGTACCAACTGCGCCTGCGCCTCCCCGTCCCATGATGCTTAGGGCCTCTCCCGGCAGCCCGGGTGTTCTGCCTCGCGTCCTCTCCCTCAGCGGGCCGCGCTCCGAATTCTTACAGGTGGTTGAGTTTTGGTGGCAGCCGCGTTCCTGCCGCCGCTCCCTCGTCAGCCCGAAACGTTATTTGAGTTATTGTGTTATTTCGTTGAGCTTAGGAAGCAGGCCGAAAATTTCAGGGTTAATTGTTTGACTTTGTAACTCAAAATAGGGCCTTGACCTACAGCCCGCCACACTGGCTCTTTCCGCTCCCTTGTGTAAAATTCGGAATTCGGTGCACCTCTTTCTCTGCCTGGGAAGGGTCTCGGCTTCAAAAGTTTTCCTGACACCTATGCTTTCCTTATGTCCATTGCTCTGCTGGAGATAAAATAGACCTCATTAACTTTGGTGACGAGGGGACATTTTTTTGTGGAAACCAATTGAGTGAGAATGTTTGGGTGTCAGAATGCCTGTTTCTATGACTAGGGCAATATTCTTGGGTTGATAAATGTGCACAATTTTGCTTGATGTACAACTGATACGCCACTATTATTTCATAAAATATATGACTTTTCTTGGTGTGCTCAGAATACTGCTACCCTTCTTGGGTTAGTAAAATTCTAATGAGCGTGAACACTATTGAAAAGTAACAACCTAGAGAATTCACTATTACAAATTTTTAAGTCAAGGTATGGCACAGTTATATTTAATGAATTGTTTAATTGATGGTAAAAGAGTTTACAAAAAAGCTTTTATACAGATTTTCAGATGTCATAATTATCAATTACTGGGATAAATTATTCATGTGTAATGCTAACAAGCAGCTAGTGTTTTTCAATCAAAGTAAGATAGGCAAAGGATATGAGAAATCAGCTTTGGAAAACTTTAAAATGTAGTTTACATTGAAAAATGGCGTAAATCATTACTGCACTGTTTTCTAAGTATGGCATGTGATACTAAAATATTAGAGCAGACTATGAATGGGTAATAAATTTGGGCCTTTGTTTAGGCATTGACTAATGGTAAGTTACTAATCTAATTTTTTTTTGTATCGGCGATCGAACTCACTACCACTCACTTGCAAGGCAGGCGCTTATGCTGCTGAACTAAATCCCCAGCCCCCAACTGACTTAATTTTTACTTGCTTGTACTTTGTAGATGTTCCTCAACTTTCTTCCATATGCATATTGTTATTGACTATAGTAAGATTTAGAACCACCTGTGCATTTAACTTTTTCTTAAAAAATATTTTTATGGCCATTGAAAGGAGCACAGTATTGCTGAGAGAGTAAACGCAGTGTAATAATAATGATTATAATAAATACAGAAAGCCTAAAAAGTACATTATTTTATCAAAATAAAATAAGGCATATTCTTTTTTTTTTTGTTTACTTGTCATTGCAATTTGACTTCTCTTTTCATTTACCTTTTGTTAGGTCTCTTCAGCACCTGAGGACCTTGCTGTCATGTCTTTGTGTGAAGACATGCTGCTTTGTAATTATCGAAAGTGCCGAATCAAATTGTCTGGTTATGCGTGGGTCACTGCCTGCTCTCACATCTTCTGTGATCAGCATGGCAGCGGTGAGTTTAGTCGTTCACCTGCTGTCTGCCCTGCTTGCAACAGTACCCTTTCTGGAAAGTTAGATATTGTCCGCACAGAACTCAGTCCATCAGAGGAATATAAAGCTATGGTATTGGCAGGGCTGCGGCCAGAGATTGTGTTGGACATTAGCTCCCGAGCGTTGGCCTTCTGGACATACCAGGTCAGTGCTTAGAGTGCTTTCTCTCTGAGAGTGTAAGCTTGTGTGGGATTCCTAATGTTTTTCCTTCACTATTTTATATTTGTTTTTATGACTATATGGAAAGCTTTCTTTTTAATAAAAGGTTTTCATTTTTCAGAAGTAGTGTTGAAAATCCAAGAGGAGGGAAATTTTTAAAAACTCCATAATTTTATCACTCAGAGATACCCATTGTTGAGAGAGACACACACACACACACACACACACACACACATATATAAAATCCCCCCCCCCCTTTTTGGTACAGGGATCAAACTCATGACCGCATGCTTGCCAGGTCAACACTTGAGCCACTGAGCTAAATCCCTGGCCCTTCCCCTTGTCTTTTTGAGACAGGATTTCACTATGTAGTTCAGCTGGCCATGAACTCATTTTGTAGCCCAAGCTGACCTCACATTCGCAGCGAGCCTTGTGTCTCAGCCTCTACCCCCTGGTATTATAGGAGTGCACCACCATGCCCAGCCTGTTTTTTTAAAAATATGAAGCATTTCATGAATTGTGAGTCATCCTTGTGCAGGGCCATATTAAGCTCTGTTGTTCCAGTTTTAGTGTATATGCTGCCGAGACAAGCAGCACATTATTGATATTTTTGTGCATAAATATATATTTTTGTACAAAAATAGGATAATACCACATATGGATTTTATGACCACTTGAAGTTGACAAAATTCTGAGTGGTGGAGCACACCTACAATTTCAGCAGTCAGTAATCTGAGGCAGGAGGATTGCCACAAATTCAAGGTCAGCCTGGGGTATATAATGAGTTCAAGGCCACCCTGAACTACATGGTGAATAGTAGGTCTCCAGAAACCAAAAGAAAAAAAAGGAAGAATTGACAGTGTTGGGGGTGTAGCCCAGTGGTAGAGCATATGCCTAATATGCATGAAGCCTTGGGTTTGATTCCCAACACGCCCACCCTGCTGCATACATTCCACACAAATAAGGTTAGCAATATGTTATGTCTGAGTATTTCGTTAACTATTCTATAATGGTTGCAATCATAATAATCATTTGTTGCTAAATTATTGAAAATGACCATTTTATTATCACTTCATATTTTTTATTGATGAGATTAAATTGCTGAAAGCAGATAAATACATTTTGAAAGGATGTGTGTGTGTGTGTGTGTGTGTGTGTGTGTGTGTACTCCTGGGGGTTGAATCTAGAGCTTTGTGCCTGCTAAGCAAATGCTTCACTACTAGGCTACATCTTCAGCCTTTTTTTATTTTTTAGTTTCAGACAGGGTCTCGCCAACTTGTCCCAGCCTAATCTTAAACTTGCAATCTTCCTGCCTAACCTCCTGTGTATGTAAGATTAAAGGGATACATTATGTGCCTGGTTCATTTTGAACACTTAGTTGTAATATTTAAAAATTGGTCTCCAGTAAGGCATATCCATTTATTTGTTCTCAAGAAATGTATGAGGTTGCTTAGTTCTCCATATTTTAAATCAGTAGAATGTAGGTAAAATAGACTCTCATTTTTTATGCATGTATTTGATGATTTATTATATATATATATATATATATATATATTTTTTTTTTTTAGTAATTTTGAGACAAGGACTTGCTATGTAGGTCACGCTGGTCTTGACACACTATGTAGCCCAGGCTAGCTTCAAACTTGCAGCAATTCTCCTGCCTCAGCCTTCCAAGTGCTAGAATTACAGGCATGTGCAACCATGCACAACTTACTTGATAAATTTTAGAGGAACATTTTCTTGAATTTTTTTCATGTATTTCTTTTATGGATATCCGGTTTCAGTTTATTTCAGTTGCGGTCCTCTACCCCTACATTTGTAACAATTCTCTACATAATCTTTACTCAAACCCTGGGCATGTTGGTAGGTGCCTATAGTTCTAGCACTGTGGGAGGCTAAGACAGGATGTTTGCAAGTTCCAGCTCAGACTGGGCAATTTATTACATTGCAAGACCTTTTTCAAAATTAAAACATAAAAAGGGCCCTGGCTTCAATCTACAGTACTGCAAACAAGAAGACAATAAAAATAAAAATAAAAAACATTTTAAAAGCCTTGCATAAACATTTTTTGTGTTTGTATGAAGTAACATGTAACTTTTAATCTTTGTCTTAAAAGTCCTTCTTTTCTTATGGAACAGGTACATCAGGAACGTCTCTATCAAGAATACAATTTCAGCAAGGCTGAGGGCCATCTGAAACAGATGGAGAAAATATATACTCAGCAATTACAGAGCAAGGATGTGGAATTGACCTCTATGAAAGGAGAGGTCACTTCCATGAAAAAAGTGCTAGAAGAATACAAGAAAAAGTTCAGTGATATCTCAGAGAAACTTATGGAACGCAATCGCCAATATCAAAAGCTCCAAGGCCTTTATGATAGTCTCAGACTGCGAAATATCACTATTGCTAACCAAGAAAGCAGCCTTGAACCATCTATGATTACACAGGCTGGTGTTTTTGGTTTCCCCTTAGGTAAGAAAGGACACGTGATAGCCAGTATTTGTTTGTTTGTTTTTTTTTTTTTTTTTGGTACCGGGGATTGAACTCATGACCTCACACTTGCCAGGCAGGCACTTAAGCCACTGAGCTAAATCCCCGGCCTCAGTATTTGTTCTTTAAATCTGTGGTTTTTCACACTGTGTTCTGCATAGGTCCATGCAGTTAAGGGAGACTCCAAATGTGGAATCATGGTAAGCTATGGATTTTTAACCAGTCTCAACCTATGCCACTGCTTTTATCTGTTGTATTTGCTTACATTTAAGTTACACCTTTAGTTTTTTGGGGTTTTTTTTTTTTTTTTTTTTTGTCTTTTCGAAACAGGGTCTCACTATGCAGTTCAGGTTGGCACTGGGCTCACTTTGTAGCCCAGGTTGGTCTCCTACTCGAAGTGATTCTCCTCCCTCAGCCTCTGGAGTGCTGGGATTATAGGAGTGCACCACTACACCCAGCTTACACCTTTAATTTGAGCAGTTTATCTCTGAAAATTAAAGTTTGAAAGTTACATTTTAAATTAAATCTATTTTATTGCATTAAGAAATATGATATTGGCTGGTAGTTATTGATTCCTTTCTAAGTAGTACTTTTATTAATGTAATTTGCAAAACTGAGATGGGTGAGATGAGTACAATTATTGTCACTTGTAACTTTGTTGTGATTACAGAGCCTGTAATTTAGCCATTTGCTGTCCTCCAGAAAGGCTGGCTTGCTGGCTTGCTTGCTTGCTTGCTTTCTTTTTTTCACAAACCAATACTGATTGCGCAGTTCTTAAATTATTGTAAATTTAGTTGGTTCATCTTTCTGCTTATACTTCATTAGGTACTTACATATGTTTTGCATGCCAGGCCTTTAGACATGATTTTTTTTTTTTTTGAGGCAAGTCTCACTGTGTAGTGCAGGCTTGCCTTGAACTCACTTATGTAACCTAGGCTGACCTTGAACTCACAGCCATCCTCCTGTCTTAACCTCCTGAACGCCAAGTTCTGGGATTACAGATATGTGCCCCACATCTGGCATTTGGATAGGATTCTAAGCAATGAAGATATGAAAAATATCCAGATAGGATTATTGCTTTTTGAAAGTTCATAATCTAAAATGCTTGTTAGGTGCATTGCAGATGAATTTATCTCTTCCTCAGTTTCTCCTCTATACTATTCCTGTTGCAACAGGATTTTTCTTATGCTGTTAGTATAAATTGCTTTTGGCATTAAAAAAAAAGTAAAACCTTTTGTACTAGAATTACCTATATTCTTATTTTAAAAAATACTATAGGCTGAGCAAAAAGATATAGTGGGAAAGGAGATGATAGCCTTAAAAAGTATGAGGTGGTAAAATGAGGCATATAAGTTACAAGTTTGTGCTTTTCAGTTACTCATATGTTCTTGTTTTGTTTTTTAATTTTTTTTTTTTTTTTTTTTTGGTACCGGGGATTGAACTCACAACTTCACGCTTGCCAGGCAGGCGCTTAAGCCACTGAGCTAAATCCCTGGCCCTTGTTTTTTAATTTTTGATTTTTTTTTTTGTACCAGAAATCAAACTCACAACCTCATGCATACCAGGCAAGCACTTGTGCTGCTGAACTAAATCACCTGCCCCCATTTACTCATATATTGTAATTTAATATTATTGTAAAAGGACCTTGTGGATATTTTTTTGTCATTCTTCACCTTTATTGTGACTTCTTTCACCTGTTCTTGCTGTTCTTTTTAACGTTCTTACCTTTTTGTCTCTTGCTGCCTCTGTTGGCTTGACGTAGATGTAGTTGGCATTTCTCTTACCTACTTGCTCTCTTTAAAGCCTGTAAAAGCCAAGATAGGTTCAGTGAAAGTATTTAAGTGTTCATTTCATCATATCTGCTGTCTGACTTTTCTTAAACTTTTGTTAATGATATTGGGTCATGGGTATATGCCAATATTTCATTGCCATATATAATATATATATATTTTATTTGTTTTTGTTGTTTTTGTTTTTGCACCAGGGATTGAACTCATGACCTCGCACTTGCCAGGCAGGCACTTATGCCACTAAGCTAAATCCCAGGCCCTTGTCATATATTTTTGAGGGTGTATATTATTATATTTTTAAAACGTTCCTAAACAACCTAATACAAAAGATTATGTGTATATATATATTTTTGATGCTTTTTCTCTGAAGAGGATTAAACAACAAATGAATGAAATTATGGTACCATAAATCTTAGCTCTACCAAAAACATTTCATTGTGTCAAATTAGTTTTAGTGAGGAGATAACAGCTATCAGTGAAAACTGCATTACAAAAGGTGGAAAAGTGTATATGGTAGTGTGGTCATGGAGAGAGTGGAAGATACCTGATCCCTTTTGTCTAGTTTCAGACTATATTTTATCCATCTCATGAGTTGAGTTCTGTTAAAAGTTTTTGAATGGCTTTTGTCTTTTTATTTTTAAAGATATATAAAGAAATAGATACTTATGTTCTTCCCTAATTTTTTTCTCTAGGGAATAATTCCAAGTTTTCTTTGGATAATATACCAGTTGGAAATCGGGGTGGTGCAGATGAAGATTTTCAGTTCAGACCATTTTTTGTGGGTTCTCCTACAGCACCTGAGCCCAGCAACAGCTTTTTCAGTTTTGCCTCTCAAAGTCATGAATTAGACCAGCAGCAAGTATCAAGCAGGGCCTTCAAAGTAAAAAAAATTTAACTACTTTACAGAATGTCTGTGTGTCTTCAGTAGTTTCAGTTATCATATAATCTTTATGCTTGATAGAAAGCATTGTCTTTGAGCTATTGAGTCTTTAAAGTTGTCTTCACATCTTTAATTTACAAGAAATTCTATGGTAGTTGAGGTTCAGGGTGCCATTAGTGTCTAGTTTCTTTATTTCTATTATTTAACACACGGGCATTTTATTAATCTCAATTTTTATGTGTACTGTTGAATTTTTACCGCTGATGAAAAGGTAATGTTATTTCATAGATCACTGTTTCTTCTTGGTAGTTTCTGACTGAGCTTGGCATCCATGCATGTGTCCATAGCCACCTATTATATGTCTACATGTCACTGCATTCTGGTATTTATGCATATATGTGTATGGAAGTATGTTCATTGATATTTTGTTGTATTTGCCCATATATTTGTGTGAAAATTTTAGTCTTGGAAAATGGTGAATGATCTGTCTTGCTATTTGTATGTATTTTTTGTATTTGTACTTATATTAAAATAATTTAAAAGACTTGTATCTGTTTCCCTTTATTAAATAGTAAGCATTTCTATTATTACAGAAATTAAATTATGTGTAATTGTTACACTTAATTATTTAAAACAGAGCCAAGAAAGAAATTTGAAAGGCAATCTCAGTAACTTTATCTTGTTAGTGGCAAGACTTGAAAGCACTTAGATTAGCGAAGCAGAACACATGAGTTCTAATTATGGTTGTGCCCATATATTGGTTATGAGAGATTCAGTTAATCTTTTTAGGCTTTACTTTCTGTAAAATAAAGTATTGAATTAAGTTGTCCATACAGCCTTTTCTAACTAAGAAATTTTATGAATAAGTCTTACTGACTTGGGAAGCATTGCAGTGGAATTACCCTAAATGCCAAATCCCTTTTCTTTTTAAACCTTGTTTTATTTAATTAATCTATTTTGCAGTAGTGAGAGTGGAACCCAGGACCTTTGCACTGAGCTATAGCCCCAATCATTTATATATTTTAATTATTAGTTAATTAATTTTTTGAGATAGGATCTCACTATGTAGTTTACACTGCCCTTGAACGCAACACATAGCCCAGAGGAGTGAAAATATATGGAGCCTAGTCTGGTCTCCAGCTGGCCTTGAACTCACGATGATCGTCCTGCCTTGACCTCCTGAGTGCTGAGATTACAGGCATGTGCCACCACACCTCAATATAATATATAACATACATTTTAATCTTTAAATTTTGATATAGCATCTCAATAAGTTGCCCAGGTTGGACTTAAAGTTGGTTTCTTCCTGTGTCAGCCTCCCTGAGTGTCAAATACTCTTGATTTTTAGGTTATAAAAGATACACTGAAATCATTTGAGGAATTTTTATATTCACTGTAGAAAGGGACATGAATACTGCTTTATGTAATTGAATAGCAAGTAAATAGTTTTGTTTGCTATTCAATTATAGCAAACACAGGGTGTAAGATGTCTTCAAAAAGATTTCTTGCTGTATTCTAAAGTTAAAAATGATGTCTAATGAAAACTCAATTTAGAAATTTTAAAACACCCCTGTTTTATAGTTGTTATATCTATTATAGTACAAAATATTTTCCTTCCCTATACAGTTTTAAATTTTGTTCAAAAATGTTTTGAGTTAATGTATATTCATGACTGAACATTTTGTTACTTTGTTAGGTTCACAAAATCAGTATGAAATATAAGTAACCTATATTTTAAAAAGTATAGAAAATCAGGATGGTGACACACACCTGAAATCCCACACTCTGGGAGGTTGGTAAGTTTGAGCCTGGCATCGCAACTTAATGATTTAGGGGACCCTATCAAAATAAATAAAAAGGGATGGGGTTGTAGCTTAGTGTAGAGGCTCTGGATTCACCCACAAGTACTGCCCAGTCTCCCCAACCAATAGCAAAGAGAAATTGTCAGGAATATTGCATGCTATTTCAAAAATATATTCAAGAGTTTAATACATTCACATCATACAAATTCAGAAGGTACAAAAAAAGATAGGATAAAAATATGTTTTATCTTTGTCCCTCAGACTCTCAATTCCATTTTTTTAGAAGTTAATATTGTTACTGTCATGTATCTTCAGAGAAAATAGAAGCAAATTTTTTATTTAACATTTGTGTTTATTTTTAATAGGCACTACATGTACATGGTAAAAAAAATTTGGAAGAGTACACAATAAAAAGAATTTTTTTTCCACAGCTCCCAATCCCTCTGGTTCCCTCTTCAGAGATATTCTTAGGTATCTATTGAAAATACTCAATGTATAAAGGTTATTAGTATTAAGCATAGTGGCTTTCTTTTTTTCTTTTGAGACAGGGTATCACTGTGTAGTTCAGGCTGGACCTGAACTCATAGCGATTCTCCTGCCCCAGCCTCCTGAGTGCTAAGACTACAGGTATGCACCACCACACCTGGATGTACAGTGGTTTTTATAATCCCAACCACAGTGTAATATTATCACAACAGTGTGTTCAAAATGATAAAAATTCTTCCTCTGTAGAAAATCGGCTAAGTTTGGGAAAGATTACTATTATATTACTATACATTCCTTTTGAAATTTCAGATGGACACAAGCATCTTGATCTGTATTATTTTTTAGACTAGTATAATTGTTTTTTTGGCTGTGTGTGTGTTTGTGTTTAGTTTTTTGGCTTTTTGAGACAGGGTCTCTTCATCCTCCTGACTCAGCCTCCCGAGTGCTGGGATTATAGGGCTGCACCATCACTCCCGGCTAGAGTATTAAAATCTCGATAAAAAGATACGAAACAAAAACGTGCTGTCATTAACTTGAGAACATTTCCTTTCCAGAATTTGGGAACAAAATTTATCTCATATATGTATGTTGTTTTGTTTGTTTGTTTTTGCGTGTTGAGGGCCGAACCAGACCCTTCCCACGCTGGGGAGGCGCTGTCCACTGAGATGCACTCACAGCTCCTGGAAAGCAGTTTCTCAAATCCAAGGTGATTCTCCGAGCACTTTTGAATTCCTGAAAGGCGCAGCATTAGATCCCTTCGAGCAGTGCTCTTCGGGTGCAGGTGAGCCTCCAGGGCCCTAGATGTCGCTATGATTCGCTGATGGGCGTGAGCCTGAGTCTCTGTGGTTATAAAATTGGGGCTTGGGAATGATGGCTGATGAAGAGGAGGAAGCGAAGCGCGTCTTACGGAAACTGCAGGTGAGGTCACAGATTAAAAGCTAACTATGTCCTTGTTACTGGACCAGAAGCGGGGAGCCCGGTTGCTACCGTGCTGCGAATCCCGCGGCGCGTCCGCGGCGCCCCCGCGCCTGTCGGTGTGGTTACTATAACAACTGCGGGAGGCGCCGCCGCTGCGGCCAGCCGGGAAGCTCCCTGGGCCAGCCGAGGGTCTCGGGCTCCCGTGTTGGGACCCGGTGCTGCTGCGTGACTGCACTTTCTGTCCGGCACGGAGTAGGATTTGTTGCTAACTTGATTAGTATGTGTTGTTAGCACTCCCCGCTGAGCCGTTCCTCTGTACTAAACAGCGTGTACTCGTGCGCGGCAGATCTGCGTGAACCATCAGCACGTGTTGTTTTGATCCCCACAAAGGCCGTTTTCTCTGTTCCGAGATCGGCAACAATCCCAGGAATGGCCATCACCGCAGGTTTCTTGTTTACTCACTTAGATTTAGCCATCTTGATGTTTGCCTGGCCACTGTAATCCCAGTTTGGGTCTGATGCAAAGGGGCCACCAGACTCCATCTCGTCCCTAGGTGACTCTTTCTGGTATTGTACTTAGTACTAAGAGTTACATAGTTGACTCTTTACCTTTCTTTTGATGACCCAAGATTTTCTTAAACTTCAGAAACTTAGTTCGAGTTATAAAACAGCCTGGAATTTAAGTATTAGCACCATGTCAGGCTTTTACTTGCTTCTAACGCAAACCTTTAAGTCATGGTGACCGTTCTCTTTCTTGAGGTTAAAATAATACTATTTGGATGTGGATTTTATCACATTGATAAGTGACTTGGATTAACTTCATTTTATTTCCTAGTATGACTGGCTGGAATTGGACACTGTCATCCTAGCTCCACCGTACAAACATTATGTGTATACGTTTGTATGTTTACAGAAAAAAAAAAAAGGTGTACTAAACATGGTTATTCCTGAAGTTGTTTGGAGTAATTGCAAGGGTTTTTTTGTTTTTTGCTATTTTACATCTATCTAGTTGAATTTTAAATGTATTGATATTGCCTTCAAAGAAAAATATTTACTCCAGCAAAACCAAACTAACAACAACAAACCAATTTCTTTTTAATTTTATTTGATTTTTTGAGACAGGGTTTCACTTGGTAGTTCACATTGGCCTTAAAGTCACTGTGTAGCCAAGACTGGCCTTGGACACTTGGCGATCCATCTACATCTACCTCAGCCTCCCAAGTGCTAGTGTTTGAGGTGTGCACGAACATGTCTGGCCCAACTTCTTTGTGTGTTTGCTTTAGCAACCAAAAACAAATATTTTGACCATCTCTTAAACTCCTAGTTTCCAACTTTGCCGATTGCGAGACAAAAGGACATTGGTTATAATTTTTGCTGAGAAGTTTTTTCCTGGGTACCTTCATGGTAGATGTCTAAGTGGCTAGCAAGAGGGTACTTGGGGTATGTTGGAGTAAGTGGGTTAAGTGCAGGAATGCAATGAAGAAGTGAAGTACAGAAGTTGAAAGGGATTGGATAGGGCCGGGGATTTAGCTCAGTGGCTTAAGCCCCTGCCTGGCAAGCGTAAGGTCGTGAGTTTGATCCCTGGTACCAAAAAAAAAAAAAAAAAGAAAGAAAAGGAAAAAAGAAAAGGATTGGATAGTGTTATTGTTGCTCACCACGGGAATGGACATAAGCTTTGATTTAATTGTTAAAGATATTTTAGGGTAGAAGGAATATATAAAAGAATATTTATCAGAGTGTTTCACCGATCACTTTTCATTGCAATCATCAGGGGTACTTGTTAAAAACAAAGAATTTTAAGTTCTGATATGAGAATCTCTGCCGAACTGGGTTATGGAAATAATACAATAAAGTAGAAAAGCACTGCTGCAGAAGGTGCTAGTTTATTGTCTCTATTTTTGCTAGAATTTTTCCCCCCCAGTTTTTACTAATTTTGTTTTCCTGATACTGGTGATTGAACCTGGCACCTCAGATACTCTATTTGTTTTGTTTTTTAATTTTTATTTTTACTTTTACATATTTGCAGTATACAATGATTACATTCATCAAGGACAATTTGTACATACATGTAGCACTTCTTAGTTCTTTTTATGTCCCCTTTCTCCCTTCCCTCCTCCATTTCTCAGTCCCCTCTGCATTTGCAAAAGGTCCATCTCTTTCTTTCCTGTTATCTTTTATTTTTCTAATTTATTTATGCTTGGGTTTCTCATCTAATAGATACCTTGTGATATTTAAGCTTTGTGTGTCTGATTTGTTTTATTTATGTAAGACTTAATTTGGACATGATTCTCCCAGAACCCAGCTAGTCTGCCAGCAGAGGCATTGTACTTACCTCTGTACCGGGGCTGCCCTCAACAAATGTGTTAAAAGACATGAGATGGAACATGGACTCTTGCAAGCACCTGGATGTCTGTAGACACCCAAGCAGTCACATCAGCTACCTCCAGGACTTTACCCATTGAGGCACAGAACAGCCGGAGAACTTTGACCACTGAGGTTTACTAGGATCATCTTGCCTAATCTCCCTTTCCTTCTCTCAAACCCTGTTAAAAAGAAATCCCGATTCTCTGCTCCCTGCAAACAGCCTTTTCACCCTCTGTCTGCCTGACCTCAAGCACAGTTAATTCCATGGTATTTTGCCTTTACATAGTTCTAGTGATCTTGGCTGGTCTCTGCCCCATCCATTCCCTACAATTTAGTGTTGTGATTCAAAATGCATCTATTTCCTACAAATGACTCATTCATCACTCTTTATAGTAGAGTAACACTCCGTGTTGAATAAATAATGTATTTTCTTTATACATTCATCTGTTGATGGACATGTAGGTTGTTTCTAAGATTTAGCTGTTATGATTTGTGCTGCTATCAACATGCATATGCTTGTATCTTTGTAATACGGTGTCTTTGAACACTTTTGGGGAAATGGAAGGGGAATAGCCAGGCTGAATGGAATTTCTATTTTTAGCTTTTTGAGGATGCTCCAAACTGATTTCCATAGTGGTTTGTACTAATTTATACCCGACTACATAGTCCCACCGACTATGTAGAAGTGTCTCCTTTTCCCTGCAGTGTCACCAGCATTTGTTATTTTTTCTTTTGAATATTTCTTTAATAATTGCATTTAAAATTCTCTGTGTGGCATTATCACAATGTAAATAACTTAAAGGGGGAAAAATTGTTTTCAGAGATACTGACAACCTTTAAGTTCACGTTAAAAATTCTTCCTGTATATACAGTAGGTGAGAAAGGTGGTAATAAAGTTTGTTTTTTTTATCTAGCCTTAGACTAGGACTGAAGCACTCCGCTTCTATGATCAGAGGCCTGTCTTTCCTAGCAACCATGATGTATGGTTTTGTCCAATTCCAGTAGTTCCAGAATTGAGATGGACTAGGTTGTAGAAAACGTCCTTAGCTTGCAAAGAGTGAATGTTAAGCGTTAGTATTTAGCATTGTGAAATCTGGGATCTGTGTGAGTCAGAATTGTAGAGGGGTGGGCTTAGACAGAAACTGGAGTTTTGAAGAAATATTAAATACCTTGGGGTTTGTCAATGAGTTTGATAATTACAAACTTAAACTTATTTAACCCCCAAAGCTGATGGCTTTCTTATTGAAAGTAGTTGGAATCTACTTCCTAAATTAAGCTGCAGCTTCCTGAGGAGAGAATTTGCAAAGCTTCAGCTTTCCTTCCAACAAATCAGAGGCTTCAGTCTTGTGTTTGAGAATTCCAGTCTAAGAAGAGGGAGTATAGCTCAGTTTGGAATAGCATCTAAATCTCAAGTACCTAAGACCTGTTTTGTGAGGCTGTGGGATGGGAAGAGACATGGACATACGTACCTAATTAAGAACTGTCCTCCAAACATACAGCAGAACAAAAGAAGGAATAAATAGGAAAGGCAGAATAGATTAAAACATGTATTTGTGAAGAAGTCACCAAGAAGCAAGCCCTCCCTACAAATCAGCGCCATGCGCAGGCCACTGAGGGGACAACCAGACCCCATCCCCTTTACAGCACGTGTGCTGGGCAGGCCACTGAGGGGACAACCAGACCCCATCCCCTTTACAGCACGTGTGCTGGGAA
Organism: Dolichotis patagonum; assembly: GCA_004027295.1. Taxonomy (NCBI): domain Eukaryota; kingdom Metazoa; phylum Chordata; class Mammalia; order Rodentia; family Caviidae; genus Dolichotis; species Dolichotis patagonum. The sequence continues at coordinate 48,227 of PVJX010005067.1, forward strand.
ACAAGCCGAGCCAAGCCCCACACCTCAAAGTGACCAGCTGATCTGGAGAGACACAGGCTGCGATGATAGCTGTGAGGTGAATGCAATTTGATGCTTGTGGTGTTTGGTATTTGCAGGTCTAGGGCTGATGATCTGATCATCTATGCAGAGGATCACAGTGTGAGGTATGGCTTCTGTGGGGGAATCTCTTTCTCAAGGTGGGGGCCATTGTCAATTCCCTATCATCATCGCTTCTCAGCCTTTTGGCTAAGATCAAGTGTAGTATCTGTTCTTATCAGTTTAATTCCCTATCATCTTGTTTTGAAGTCCTTTATCATTTTCATATTTTGTTGGGTTGGGTTTTACTCTGTTCTGTTTTGTTTGATTTTGTCATGTCTGATGGCATAAGCAGCTATTTCAAAGATAACAAGATATATTGTGGTAGGCATTTTGGATTTACTGTTGTTTTGAAGTCCTTTACTGAATCCATTGTTTTGTTTTTATTGGTTCTATTCTGTTCTGTTTTGTTTGATTTTTACTATATCTGAAGTTATCAGCAGCTATTCTGAAGACAACAAGAGGCATTATGGTAACTATTGTTGATTTCCTATTCTTTTGAAGTCCTGTGTCACACATTTGTTTTGATTGGCCTTTGTTCTGTTTTATTTTGCTTGACTTTATTTTCTTTAAAATAAAAATAATTAGAAAAAAACCAAACATGTATTTGTATTAATTTCAAAGCCTTTCAGACTCAGATCTTATTGGTGGAATGCTGCTGACTCCTACATGAAAGTTACTTTAAGACAGCAGAAGTTTGATGATAGCTATTCTTTCTGTAGTAAAATGGAATCTCAGTATTTTATTTTGCATTTCTCTAATGGCCGGAAACGTTAAACATTCTTTCATGTATTTATTGAGTATTTGTAATTCTTATGAAAAGTGTCTATTCACTTCAGTTGCTCAGTTTTTGAATGGGTCTTTGGTGATGGGTGCTAGTTTTTTTGAAGTCTTTAGTTTTTGAGGTCTTTATTTTTTTTATTTTAGTCTTCTGTCTTGCTGTGTAGTTAGGGCTGGTGTTGAACTCATGGTGATCCTCTGGCTCAGCCTCCTGAGCGCTAGGATATGCCTTTTTCATTTGTAACTGCGTTGATTTGGTCCTTTTTTTTTTTTTTTTTAATAAAATTGGCTAAGGATTTATCTTACTTTGCAGAACAAGTTCTTTGATTCATTATATTGTTTTTAGTCTCAATTCTATTAATTTTTTCCCTCTGATCTTTATAATTTCCTTATTTGTAAGAGCTTTGGATTTGAATTGTTCTTGTTTTCCTAGCACCTTGAATCACATCATTAGGTTGTTTGGGCTCACTCTTTGATGTAGACATTCACAACTCTAAACTTCCCTCTTAGGACTGCTTTCATTGGATCCCATCGGTTCTGGTATGTTGCTCTGTCATTATTGTTTTATTCTGGGAATGAATTTCTTCTTTTGTTTCTTTTATGATCCATTGATTTTTCAAGAGTGTATTATTTACTTTCCATGTGTTCACATAATCCTGTTGGTGATTTTTGCCATTAATTTCCAGTTTCATTGCACCACGATCTGATAATGTGAATGGGCTAATTTGATTCTTTTGTATTTGTTTAAGCATGTGTGTTTAAGCATGCTTCAAGTATGTGGTCTGTTTTGGACAGTGTTCTGTGTGCTGCTGAGAAGAATCTGTATTCTCCAGTTAGATGGAACACCTGTACATATCTCTTAAGTCCATTTATTCAAAGATGTGGCTCATTTGTGACATGTCTTTGATGATATTTTGTCTAGTTGACCTATTGTCAACTAGACAAAAGGAGGGCGGTATTGAGCCCTCCTCCACTATAATTGTGTTGATGTTTATCTGTTCTCTTATTTCCAGTAGTGTTTGTTTTATGAGTGCAGGTATGCTGGTGTTTAGTGCATATATATATTTGTAATTGCTATCTCTTCCTGTTAAATTATTCCCTTAATTATGTAGTAATCCTCTTTGCTTCTTCTGATAAATTTTGGCTTAACATCCAAAATTAGGATACCTATTCCTGCTTGTTTTCAAGCTCTTGTCTAGACTGTTGTTTTCCATCTTTTCATCTTTTGGGTTTTAATCTATGAACGTGCTTTTGGATTAAATGTGTTTCTTATATACAGCATATTGTTGGTGTTTGTATGGTTTTCTTTATTTTAGATAACTCAGTCTGTCCTTGAACTCACTGTATAACCTGGCCTGGCTTTGAACTCATGACAATCCTCCTGCCTCAGCTTCCTAAGTGTTGGAATTACAGGTGTACAACATAGCATCTGGCTAGGTTTTGTGGGTTATTTTTGTTGTTTGTTTTTTGTCTTTTTGGAGACAGGGTTTCACTATGTAGTTCAGGCTGGCCTTAAACTCAGTTTGTAGCCTAGGTTAGCCTTGAACTTGCAGGGAATCTCCTGTCTCAGCCTCCCAAGTCCTCCCAAGGCGTGTGGCACCACTCCTGGTCTGGGCTTTGTGTTTGGATCCAAACTGACAATCTATCTTTTGATTGGGGATTTGGTGCCATTCACATTGAGAATTATTACTGAAAGATGCTAACTTATTCCTGGCATTGCCTTGTTTTCTTGTTGCTGATTCCTTGTTTTGCCCCCTTCTGCTTAACTACTCACACTGCTTGGTGTTTTCATTCCTAGATGTTTTGGTACTGTGGTTTCATTGTTTCTAAGATATCCTTGAGAAATTTTTTGGAGTGCCGGTTTGGTGCTGATGAATTTCTTAAGGTGCTCTTTGTCATAGGCCTTGTTTCTCCATCAATTTGAAAAATAGTTTTGCAGGATGTATCACTTTGGGTTGGAAGTTGTTTCCTGTTAGGGTTTGAAACATTTCAGTCTCATTTGGTTTCTCAAGTTTTGTGTTGAGAATTCTGCTGTAATTCTAGTGGGTTTATTTATGAGTCATTTTTTTTTTCTAATGGCTTTTAAGATTTTGTATTGCGTTGAATTTTGGAATTTTGACTATGATGTGTTGTGGAGTTCTTTTCTGATTGTGCAATTTGGGGTCTGAATGCTTTACTTATCTCTGTTAAATTCTTTTCCCAAATTTGGAAAGTTTTCTGGTATTGTTTTTGTAAATAGTTTTTTTATGCTGTTTGTACTACAGTCTTCTGATTTTTCACTAATTGCAACTAATCTTAGTCATTTTTGTGTCATTTAATAGCTGTCGAATCCATTTTCTATGTTCTATTTTTGTTTCTAAGATATTTCTGAGTATATGGTCTCCTGCCTCAGCCCTATCTGTAGTTCTCACACTGCTCACATCAGCCACTTCTGCTGCCCGTGCTTCATAGAATTGTTTTTTAATCCCTTGGATTTTTTTGTGTGTGATACCTTTTCATGGACTCTAATTCTTTGCTAAATTGGTCGTTCACTTTTTGTATTATTTTGCTTACCTCAGCTAGCTTTCTTATTAGTATCTTCTATAAACTCACTGATCGTTTTGTTTATTAAGTCTGTTATCTGTTGAGTTATATCATGGTCGATCTTGCAGAACCCCTTATGACTGCCTTACATCTCCTGAGTGATCATTGTGTATAATTCAGCTGCTAGGCTTTTGATTTTCTTACCATTGATTCCTCTTGAGTCAGCTTTTGATGAGTTGGGAATTTTGGGAGGCATTTGTTGGCTTGTGTTCTCATTTTTCTTTTCTTTTTCTTTCTTTTCTTTTAATGTGTGCGTATGCTGAGGTTTGCAGAAGGTTATGGTGGAAATGACTTTGTCACTAGTATGGATGTCTTTAGCTAGTATCTGCTGTACATTGATGCGCTTAGGTGTGACTAACTGTGTCTTTGCCTCTGTTCCAAGACCTGACCTTCTCCATTAATTTGGGGAGGATGCAGTGCAGTGTAATTGGCCCAACACCCAGTTCTCCAGAAATGAAGCACAGTATGGTTGATGACACAGAGACAAACCAGATATTGGCATATAGTAAATATCAATAGCAACAGCCATGCCAGCCTTGCAGTTGCAACAAAATCAGCACAATAATAGAGACAAATCAGATGTTGACATACCATAGGAACCAGTAAGTTACCGGTATACCACACACAGTAGAAATCTGTAATTATAGACCCAAAGACAAACCAAATATTGACATACGGTAAACACCTTCTAAACAGAACGTTATACCACCATTAACAATAGAAACATTCACCAATAGCATAATATTAACTAAATATCGAAAGATTTATGAAGCTTAATTATAATACTAGTAAAGCTGGAACAGGTGGGGAAGGGGAAAATGAAAAGAGAAAAATTTGAAAAGTAAAGATGAAAGAGAGAAAAGAGAGGTAAAAGATCTTATTAAGAAACCAGGTATGGTGGTATACCCCTATAATTCAGCACTTGGGAGGCCGAGGCAGAAGGATCACCATGAATTTGAATCCAGCCTGGGTGACATAAGTGAGTTGAATGCCAGCCTGCCCTATGTCAAAAAAAAAAAATCTTATTAAGGAATAAAAACGAAACTTATTAGAATTAGAAAAAAAGTAACAAAATAAGTGTGTTCAAAGAGCGTTCCTTTGCGTTTTTCATTTAGTGGTTTTTTCCAGGGTTGCAGTATTGAAAACCCACCAGCTGTGGGGAAGGTAGTGCAGATAGAACACTGTGTCAAAGGAGACCATTCTTTTCCACCCGCTTGAGTTTGGCAGCACCCTAGGCTGGTCCTCCTTAATGTCTCGTCCCGCCCATTTGCGCTTGGGTGGCACCCTAGCGCGGTAGAGTCCAGACCAAAGTACACATGACCTTCTTAGGGCCCTTTCTGCTGTCTGTCCTGGCACAGATCTTGTGTTTGGGATTTTTCAGTACGTGTTCTTTTACCAGTGAGTGTATGCTGTGCAGTTCTTCGCTCGCCGTACACCAGAATGTGGAGCCTACCTGTGGACCCACCACACAGTTACTTTGGGGTGGTGAGTCACTACTGAGGCCCATTTCATTCCAACATTCGTGGTCTTTTGTGTGAAGGCTGAATGTGGTCCTACCCTTTCTGCTGCGTGTGGGTCAGTGGCATCTTCCCAGTTTGTGCCAGCTTTCCCCCCATCTAGCTTTCCAGCCTGTGGATTTGTAAGCACCCCCCCCCCCAGTCCTGTCTGTCCCTGCATGCCATCCAAGCTGGGGTGTGTCTAGGCTCACACGGCAGGTGGAGAAAACAGAGGGACCTCTGCAGTCTGTGGTGGAAGTAGGCAATGGGGTAGCGTCGTCGAGGAGTTTGTTGGATTTAATGTCAGCACTTTGAGACCCAGTGCCCTGTGAAGCCACACGTGACTGGCCTGGCTCTCAAGTCTAAGGGCACAGCCCTTATGTTGAGTTTGAGTTTAAACCTCTCAGAGGGTCCCATGAGTAGCCTAGCCCTCTCTTCAGCTGTCTCTGTTGACCCCTACCCAGTCACTGTGGTTTTTCTGTAGCTCAGTCTTAATAAACTCCTGCCCCAGATTGTTCTTGATTAAACACGCTCGGATCTGGTGGGTGGTGTGCTGAATTTTTTCTTCAATTCTAGCCTGCCAGGCAAAGGAGTCTCTTTCAGGTAAAACCCCACACTGTTTTTGTAGTTTCCAATAGCTGTGGACTCTCTTGGAGCCAGTGCTGCCTCCTGGTCCACTGTTAATTCCTAGAGCTGTGGACCCTCTGTAGAGTTTATTTGTCTTGTGTCAGTACAGACGGGTTATCCTTTCTGGTAGCTTTTTTTTTTTTTTTCCCTCTTTTCCCAATGCTGCTGCTGCTGCTGCTGCTGCTGCTGCTTCTTCCTCCTCCTCCTCCTCTTCCTCCTCTTCTTCTTCTTCTCTTCTTTATTCTTCTTCTCCTCCTCCTCCTCCTCTTCCTCCTCCTCCTCCTCCTCCTTCTTCTTCTTCTTCTTCTTCTTCTTCTCCTCCTCCTTCTTCTCCTTCTTCTTCTTCGTCATCTTCTTCCTCTTCTTCTTTTTCTTCATTGTGCTCCATTTCTTCTAGTTTTCCTATCAGCTCCCTCTCAATTCCTAGAGATCTCTCTTTTTTCTTCACCGAGTTGTTGTTTTCCAGGTTTCCATTCCAAGTCCTAGAGAGGTTGTATGATTTTTCATCCTCCCCTGATAGGATTTTAAATTAAGTATAAGTATCTATATTTGGTGAGAGACAGGGATAATACATTCATTCAGTCATTAAAAGTAATGAGAGCCTGTCATGTTCCAGGCTCTGTACCATGTTCAGGTGTAGTTCTGAACAAAATGAAAAAAGTCCCTTCCATCATGGAATTTTATCTTCCAGTGGTGGAGACAGGCAACAGACAACTAACGAATAAATGGGCTGTATAACTTCAAATGATGGTACTGTGAAGAAAAACTGGGGTGATTTAATGTGGAAGAAGGGTTGAAAACATCAGTTTGGTGTGGGTAGTTAGGAAGAGCCTCTGAGAAGTTGGAATGTGAGCTGAGGTCTCAGTAATGATGAAGAGTGGGTCGTGTAGATGTCTGGGAAAAGAGTTCAGGCATGAGGAGGAGCCTACGCAGAGGATCCGGTTTGGAACTGAGCGGGGCAGGCTTGAGGAACTGAGTGCAGCCGGGCGGGCGGGCGGCTCCCCTGTGGTAAACAGCGAAACTTGGGTCAGGTCAGCTGGCAGAGTCCATACGAAAGGAAAGGAAGCAAGTTTGATTTTACCTGCAGTTGGAAACTATGCTAGCATCTATGGTATTTGTGTGTTTTTATCAGCTCACTCTGACTACAGTGAAGTAAATAGGAGCACAGAAGCAAGACGACCAGTTGAGAAACTGTTGCAGTTGTGCAAGCGAATAATATGCTGGTTTAGCCCAGGATGGTCATGGTGGAAGGAGGGCTGTTCCATGGAGGTAGTTGAATTTGCTCCTGTTTAGGTTCAGGAGAGAATGAATAGATAGCAAAAAACAAAAAACAAAACAACACAACAAACTTGCTTGGTATCACAGGAAAACTCAGGCATTTAAAAAAGGAAAGAGAACATTTACTTGTGAAAAATGCAGGAAGACTGAAGATGACTTTGGGGGGAGCTGAGAAAACCCACAAGCATTTTCAAGGAACAAAACCCTGCAATAATACCAAAGTGACCAAGTTCTGATTGATCTGTTTGTGGTGGAAAACAATGCCTTCCTCACATGTTTATCGTATCGCAAAGGTTTTGTTGTATTCTCATGCCTTATTTTTAAATATCAGCATGTGAAAAATCAGGGCTTTTGCCTAACAAGTCTTTTTGTATTGTTTCAGCTAAGAAATCTTTGTTGTTTTTTTGCCTATGCAGACCGAGGACCTCACTCATGCTTGGCAAGTGCTATGCCCCTAAGTTTATGAAGTCCAGTGTTAAGCATAAATTTCAAAGTTTTATTCTTTGGAGATTAGCACTGGATAGAATGATCTTTGCTTCATCTCAGGGTACAAAATAGTTCCCTTCTCATGACTATGGCACGAGAACTGCTTAGTCATATTGGAAACTCTGCTAGAGCTGGGAGTCAGAATTTTCGTCATAGTGCAGAAACCGGCATGGGGCAACCTGGGGCCAGGTGGGCCTGAGATGCTAGCTACTGTCCTTGTGATGTGACATTTTTATAGACCTATCCACCTATCTGTTGTCCCATTCCTAGGTGAAGTAAGCAAATTAGTATTTCTTGGACCAGAGCTGGTATGACTAGTCAGTTGCAGATTTCCTTGTGCAGTGGTCTCTCGCCTATTAATACACCTTTCTTCTTCTCTCTAGCAACTGGTGGACCAGCTCTATTCATTTCGAGACTGCTATTTCGAGACACACAGTGTTGAGGATGCCGGACGGAAGCAGCAGGATGTGCGGGAGGAGATGGAGAAGACCGTGCAGCAGATGGAGGAAGTATTGGGCGTGAGCCCTGAAAGTGTGTAACCCCTGCTCTCTCTCTTTAGACCTTTTGGTATCGTATTTGTGACTGCTATAGATGGAAAGAATAGAATATCTCTTTAAAGCCCTTGGGTAGGATAGAGCCTTTCTTTTTTTTTTTTTTTTTTAAGACAATTTTGTTATACAGTTCAGGCTGGCCTCAAACTCACAGTGATGCTCTTGCCTCAGCCTCCTGAATGCTGGTATTACAGATGTGCACCACCATGCCTGGCAAACCTTTTATTCTTTAACCTTTTCCTAAAATTTGATCATAGAAACGCTATGAAATAAAAGAGCGTGCTTGTTGATTGAAGTATTGGGGGTGATCTTCTTAACTGATCTTTCTGCCTTTTTACTTGCAGTTCAGTTTACTGTGGTTATGGTTGTCTAAGTCATTACTTCCTGCATTTAATCGTACCTCTTGTCTACTTTTTTGTGTCTATTGTCTCTTTTTCTGACCTCGTCTCTTACTACCTGTTTATTGAGGAGCATTTTATTTCTTTCAGATTGGACCACTCAGTCTCCCATGAATGTGCCACATGTATTTCTATATCAGTTTCTAACTTGGAGAATCTAGTGGGGTTTTTTCTTGACTTTTTACCCATTTATCATATGCATGCTGTAATCTTTTCATTATTATTTTAATTTTCTGTATATGCTTTGTCTTCACCAGGTTGTAAATCTCTCCAACGTACAAACAGTGCTTTATTACTCAGTCATTTAACACAGTATTCTCAGGGTAACGTATATTACATATTCTCAGAATATGTAAATAGTGTGTCTGTAAAGATTTTCTTCAGCTCTTCCTTCTAGAGCTGGAATGGGGTAGTTTCTAGAGAGAATATGCCTTGTTCTTTCAGTGCTTGGGGTTTTCCATTTCCCTTTCCCTGTTTCCTTTTTTCCTAGGTTCTGTCCAGAGCAAGGCACAGACTCTAATGCTGACAGGGAAGGCACTGAATGTGACTCCTGAGTACAGCCCGAGGGCGGAGGCGCTTCTGTCAAAGGCTGTGAAGCTGGAGCCTGAGCTGGTGGAAGCTTGGAACCAGCTGGGTGAGGTCTACTGGAAGAAAGGGGATGTTGCAGCTGCCCACACCTGCTTCTCAGGAGCCCTCACCCACGTGAGCCGCCCTCCGTACCCTTGGAAAACAGGCGGGAAGGATGAAATCCCTTTGGTTCTCTGACTTCCACTGGGACAAGAGTACTAATCAGAACAGCTTGAATTAGGAGAACAGAATCTGAAGAGAGGAGGAGTGGTGAGGGATTAAGGACAGGGCACTGAAAAAGGAAAAATGATGATGGGATTAGGTTCAGAGGTCAATAAGAAGTGAAAAAAAAAATTAGTGACCAAGCTGATTCTGGTATATGTGAATTGGAACAGCAGGTGGCAGCAAGAACGAACACCAAAAATTCGATTTGGGAGACAGTTGAGGTCAGAGTAGATCTGGAAAGGGGAGGTAGAAGCAGGGAGGTTGAGAATGTGCCTTTTCCATTTGTAGTGCAAGAACAAAGTCTCCCTACAAAACCTGTCAATGGTGCTTCGCCAGCTGCGGACCGACAGTGGGGAAGAACATTCTCGCCATGTCATGGACAGTGTCCGACAAGCTAAGTTAGCTGTGCAGATGGATGTCCTTGACGGCCGCTCCTGGTGTGAGTGCTCTCAGGAGATTGCTAACACATGTCGAAGGTAGTGGTTCATACTGTAATCATCTAGCGCCCATCTGCTGAGCTGACTGAAGGTGAAGATAACTTGTTTAAAAGAAGCTCAAGAAGTATTTTGATGAGCCACTATTCTTGGAGTTCTTGGATCTCTTGATCCAGGAGAGGAGGACATGTTTCTATCAAAGCTGATCTTTTGTAAGGTTGTTCCAGTTTGGCTTGAGTGGGTGGGTGGCCATATTTATCTCTGTCCTAGTTCATTTTTGATGGTGTCATCCCTGGATTGAGTCAGAAGTGGGACCTTTCAGGTAGACTTTGAAGAATGACTAGAATAGGTCAGATCTTAGCCATGGACTCTGAAATAATCCACCACTGTGTCTCTTTCAGATATCTTGGGGAATGCATACCTTTCTCTTTACTTCAATACTGGCCAGAACCCTAAGATCTCCCAGCAAGCCCTCAGTGCCTATGCCCGAGCAGTGAGTACTTATGGTCACGCAGGCCAGATGAAAAGAAGGCAGAAACAGAAGCAAGACCATCGTGGTCTTCCTTGTGGTTCTTTACCAAGCATGTGCATTTGCTGACACACCGTGTGTGTGATTTTGTAAAGTTATCTCTGTAGAGGTGGCTTTCTTCTTCTTATAACTTGAATATTAAGAATCACAGTTCTTACAATGTCATATTTTGGTGCCAGATAACTCCTTGAACTGTGTAGGTTTGTTATAAGCATCTATAACTAAGCCACAGGACCCATCTCAACACGTTCATCTTTGTTTTGTTTTGTTTTGTTTTGTTTTGTTTTGTTTGAGACTAGAGTCTTGATATGTAGTCAGTCTAGCTTGAATTTCTGTTCCTCCTGCCTCAGCCTCTGAAATGCTGGATTATAGGTGTACACCTCCTTGCCTGGCAATATCCATCTTTTGTAGTGGAGGAAAAAAGCCTTCTAAAATAATGCTTATTAATATTTGTATATATTCATTTTAAAGAAAAATGAAAACTCTGACACTGGAGCGTAAGTAAGCACTATCCCCAGTTACGGACAGCTCTTGATTGCCCACAGGTAAAAAGAGAAAACAGTGCAGAGTCTGTTCTGCATCATTTCCTGGAATTAATTCACCAGAGCTCACGTTTTGCTAAGTTTTTCTGGCTATTTTTGTGTCAGTCACTTGCGTGGGGGCTCCTTCAGGCTTTGATTACCTGTTATTAGGCGTTTCACAGTGGCCTTCTTAGTGCTTTTTATTTATCCCTCAACTTCATCTTTCTTTTGCTTTCATGCTTTCTTTGATATAGAGAAGTGGTTTTTTGTTTGTTTTGAGAATTAGTTTTTAACTTAACCATTACTTATTTTTCTCTGTGTGGTAGAGTAAAGAAAGGAGCTACTGTGTAGTCATGTTTGCAGTTCAAGGACTCCTTTTTCTGGTCAGAACTTTTAGATAGGAGAACTATATTTTACTTTAATTAATTTTGTGAATGTTTATATTTCAAAGAATTTACAGTATATACCTTCATATTTTTTATTTGGCTTCTCTCAAATAGTTGCCTTTAGCTCTTAATATCTTCATCCAAATCTCCATTTTTAAATATCTGAACCAATAATTTAAACAATTTTGATTCATATTGTGCAAAGTGGTAGGCAATGAATAGAATTTTAAGAATGAACACAGCAGTTTCTTCACAGTACCTTTGTCTACACTGTCCTTTGGTGTCTGGGCATCTGTTCTAGAGAATCAGAACTTGACTTCATGCATGTTTTGAGGGGACTTAGGTATACAAACATGATTCTGCAGGGGTCTGGAGGTACACTTGTGAGTGGAGAAAATGCTTTAACCTGACACTATTTCTGTCCTAAGCATTCTTCATTTATTTATAGCAGCATATCACTATTTGAAAAAAATTTATCAAAATACTTTCATATATTTCTTCTTATTCCATGTTTATAAACTGCATGGATTAATTATTACCATATTTTAGTTTTACATGTACAAACAACTTTACATCCCTGAGGTTTCAGAGACTCAGTAATATTGGGCTTGTATGTGGTTATTGTAAAACAGTGTTAGTGTAGGTAGCATTTTCACAAGGAAGAAACTCAAGTTTTTCTACTGAGAGGAAGTCTAGGTCAAGTTGGGCACATTCATCCTTAATATTGAAGCAGGATCCACTGAAGGTCTTCCTTTCTTATTCCAGGAGAAGATCGACAGGAAAGCTTCCACTAATCCTGACCTTCATCTGAACAGGGCAACGGTAAGAGCTGTAAGGCATAGTCATCCAAAGGTCAGATAAGCACATTGGGGTCTTAGCCTGTGAGGATAACTGAGTATACAGGGCACAAAGTTGGGTGCGAACTCAGAGGAAAGTCAGATCATTTCTAAGAAAAAGTAGTTCAATTGACTTTAGTTTCGGGTGGAGTAATTAGAGGGAAGGAAGAAAGGGATGAGGAGAGTACATAGAGAAGGAAGAGATGGCTTGGAAGTCTTAATGGAGTATTCAGTGCAAATATCAAAACAGTAACCTAATATCTGCAACTTAACTGTTTTAAAGTTTGGAAATTACTTCCATCTTGTCACCATCTTGGTCAGGAAGAAGGACATTTATGATAGAAGAAGAAAATACCTGGGAAAGAAATTAAACCATTTCTCTGGCTTCTTATCTGGGATCATTGTGTCACTGTGCCCTCAGCATAGTGTATTGGGATATACTTACAATTGGGAGGTTTTGAATTACTTTTTTCACAGCTACATAAATATGAAGAGAGTTATGGGGAAGCCCTGGAGGGCTTCTCTCGGGCGGCAGCCCTGGACCCTGCCTGGCCAGAGCCCCAGCAACGAGAGCAGCAACTCTTGGAATTCCTCAGTAAATTAACCAGCCTCCTGGAGAGCAAGGTGAAGACTTGGCAGGGGAGAAGCCTACTCTTTACTTCTGTGGTGGGGCAATAAAATAAAAGATTAAGCTTAGATGGTGGTGACTCAGAAAGGAGTGGGTGGAAGCCAAGCGCTAGACTTCTCAAGAAGCTAGACTTCTCAAGAAGGACGGTATGTTTTCCAGCCTGTTAACCTGTTTACCCTCCCTTCGCAGGGAAAGACAAAGGCCAAAAAACTGCAGAGCATGCTGGGAAGCTTGCGTCCATCCCATCTTGGCCCTTGTGGTGATGGGCGCTATCAGTCAGCCTCGGGGCAGAAGGTGGCCCTGCAGCTCAAGCCCCTGAGCGCGTTGCAGCCTGGTGTGAACAGTGGTGCTGTGGTCCTGGGAAAGGTGGTGTTTAGCCTGACTACAGAGGAGAAGGTCCCTTTGTGAGTTCCCTTCGGCTGTCTTCTTTGTCTTCTGCACAAATTGCTCTCCCTTCCTGGCTTTTCTCTGGCAGCTGAAGGCATTGTTAGCAGTCTCAGATGGGTGACTTCTTCCCTGCTGTGAGCAAGCATTATCCTAGGTGATATCTAACAGTCTCTCTATAACCTTTGTAGATTCAGTGATTGCCTGTTTTTCTCCCCTGACACCAGTGCTTTGTGGATTCCCACATTCATAGCTCAAATTTAACAGGGCACATTTTATTAAAAGATACAGAAACCTTAAAATTCTCCTGCCCCCAAGTGTATTTTTTTATCGGTGCATTTTAGATGGACATAATAATAACATTTATCATAGGGAATTTGTACCTATATGTGATACATCTTGATTCTTTTTTACCCATTTCCCTCCCCTCCCTTCATTTACATAAGCCTTGATTCCATTTCTTTTCTTCTTTTTTTTCTTATCCCTTTCTCTTTTCCTCCAGTTCCCTTCTCATTTGAACATTTTCTCCCCACTTCCCAGTATCTAGTATACATTTTGGTGATTATTTCCACTTTCAATTTCGCACACCAGAGAAACAGGGTAGTATTTAAGCATGTATGTCCCATTTCTTTCACTTAAGAGTAATGGTCTCAAGATGCATCCATTTAGCTAGCAAGTTTGTCCTTTATGACTGAGTAGTACTCCATTGTATTAAAAAAAAACCAAAAATCTTTAGCGATTCACCAATTGATGGGCATTTGGGCTTTTTCCAAGATTTAGCTATTACAAACTATGCCACTATAAAGATGGGCATGTATGTATTTTTGTGGTCTGATGCTTTTAATTGTTTTGGAAAGATACAGAAGAGGGAAATAGCTGGGTGAAATGGAACCTCTAGTCCTCGTTTTTGAGGACTCTCCACACTGACCTCCACAGTGGTTGCATCAATCTACACTCCCACCAACAGTGGAGAAAGGTTCTTTTTCCCTCCACTACCGCCCTCCCCCTGCAATATTTTTATAGGTTGACTTCTTGATAATAGTCATTCTTTTGGGAATGAGACAGACTTTCAGTGTTGTTTTAATTTGCACCATAAGTTCGGTTCCTTTGCATATTTACTTACGCATGTTTTGTAAGTTAGTATGTGTTCTGTTTTGCAAAACGTTCCATGCACAGCTGAGAAGAATATGTATTCTGATGTTCAGTGGGACACTGTAGACTTATAAGTGTATTTGTTCAGAAGTTTGGTTTAGTTTTAATATTTCTTTGTTGATTTTTTTGGGGGGAGGGGTTTGGATGATCTGTCTATTGTGACAGTGGTGTATTGAGGATTCGCCTTACAATTTATCAGTGTTTGATTTTTTTCTTTTTTTAAAATTTTATTTAAAGAGAAAAAAAAACAAACAAAACAGAATAAAGGGTAGCAACAATACAGAATTCCAAGGAAAAAAGGAAAAGAACCAAAAAAAAACCCACTAAGAAATCATTACTTGACAAATTACATACTGACATCTTAGAAATAGTTGTTCAAATTACAAAATTAAAACATGCAAAGTAGACATTCAAACAGTGAGACTGTTAACAGTTCTGCTCCATGATCTGACAAAAACAGCAATATGGTCATCCATCTTACACACTCAAACATACATGCAATTATATCAAAAGGGTAAAATTAAACACAACAAAACAGAACAAAGCAGGTCACAAGAAAGATATGTAAGAGACATAAATTTCAAAGCTAGACAATTGGAGATATTCACTCTTAATATCATATTGACTCTTGTTTTGTTCCAAATAGTTGTCCATATTGTCACAAACATGGAATTCATTGGAACAACATAGTATGGAACTGATCTGGACAGGACGAGGAAGGCGTTTCAGGTCTTCAAGACCAGACAATAGGGAAGCCAAGAATGGCTGTCATAGTGTCTCTCATTCTCTTCAAAACAGCTGTCCATACCTTCATATGTGTTGAACTTAAACAAAACAAAACAAGCTAAAATCACTTTGAACAAAGAACAATAGTTTTGCTGGATTTCACATCATGACATTACGTAATCAGCACTGGGTACTGTAGTGTCTCTTTTTCTTCAAAGTAGTTGTTCATTTCAACATGCGTTACCTAGTTGGTTTTTGTAAACTGTTTATAAGCTCTACACATGCATCAGTCTCTACATGTATATCTATCCTTTCTGTATTAGAGGGAAAAACAAGACAAAACAATTCCTAGAAAAGCATGAAGCAAAAAGTCATATAAAACCACAATACAAGGTGATCTACAATGGTTACCATGATGTCTCAGCAGTATATAACAACATTAATAAAAACGAAGCATTGGAGATATTATAAGACTTCAAAAGCAGGCAATAATCAAACCAGAGTGGGTATCTTAGTGAATCTTGTCATCTTCAGTGTAGTTGCCTATACTCTTAGACTTGATGCTATCAATCATAATAGATTTGAATAAAATCAGTCAATACAAAGTAGCAATCTAACAAACCAGATTCAAATAAGATCAGTCATAATAAGACAGTATAAGTTATACATGGCTTCAGATTAAGTTGATAGGAAATTAAGGATGATTACCATAATATGTCCTCTTATTTTTGGAATAGCTGACCATGTCCTCAAGTCTAGTGTAAGTAGACAAACTTGAACAGCGTGTAATCCATCCAAGCAGAGTGATGAGAATAAAGTAAATTTTAAATCTTGTTACCCCATTAACAATATCCTCTGCCTCCCTTTTTTAGACAGTTCCTCCCCTTTCACTCCCATAGGGTGCACTACTTGTTCTGGGTCCCACTGCCTCCCTATATAGAACATCTCAATGGACCCTATCTCCTGATCTACTCTGCCTGTGTTTCTCTCTGTTAGTATTTCGAGGCCATCTATACTAGAAATTAAAGCCAATCTTGTCTGCCTTATTTTTGCTATTCTATTTTTCTGCCATTGGTTGTCTACGTTTCTCTTCCACTCCACTGTCTGTCCCATTCACTGAGGAGGCTTCTCTGCCACTGTTCCTGAAATGCTTGTATTCTTTTTCTCTCTCTCTAAAATATCCTTCAGTATTTTTTGTAGGGTTGGATTGGTGGTCACAAATTCCCCCAGTTCCTCTTTGTCATGGAAGCATCTTGTTTCTCCATTAATTTCTAGAAAGAGCTTTGCAGGATACATCAATCTGGGCTGCAAGTTGTTCTCCTTCAGCTCTTGAATTATTTCACTCCAAGCTCTTCTTGACTTGATGGTCTGTGTTGAGAAATCTGCCATGATTTTGATGGGTTTTCCTTTATAGGGGATCTGTTTCTTTTCTCTGATGGCTTTTAATATTCTGTTCTTATATTGAATTTCTGGGATCTTGATTATTATGTGTCTGGGTGTAGCTCTGTTTTGGTTGTAGGTGGCTGGAGTTCTGTATGCTTCATACGTCTGCATATCATTTCCTTTTTCTATGTTTAGGAAGTTTTCCTTAATAATTTCTGTGAATTGCCTTTGCAGTTCACATGCTTTATTCTTAAGTTATAGATCCTCTTGTCGTCCTCTAGCCTTTGTATGGTTACTGCCTGCTCCCTTGTCATTTTTAAGAGATCTTCCCTTTCATGATCACACATTGCAAACCTGTGTTCAATTTTTGATAGTCTATCTTTGGTTTCTTTCAAGCAGTTTTTCCAACTTTCTATGGAGTCTTTAGTTTGCTAGTAATCTCTTTGAATCCGCTTCATGAATTCTAGGTTTTTTTTATATTCTCCATGGAATGTTTATCTCCTTTTGTGTTCCTCCATTTTTCTGTCTGTGTCTTCTTGACAGATGCCCAGCCTTTTTTTTTATTAATCTACTTATCTCTTGTTTAACTTGAATTAATATTTCAGTTTTGATCTCGTTTATGAGGTCCCGAAGATATCTCTTTATGTCCACTGATGCTGTGTTTGATATTGCATGTTTGATACCCTCAATCTCTTTTATATTTACCTCTCCTAGATCAATATTCTCAGGGTTGCGGGCTGGGGGCTTTTTCTTATTTCTCTCTCTCATCATGTTTTTGGTTCCTTCCATACAAATGTAGAGTGTAGTTTCCAGATCCTTTTCTTCTTGGTTAGGGTTCTTCTGGAGCACACAGGCTAGGGGCTTCTGCCCTCTGCAGTCCACTATCAGAGACTGCAGTGCAAGCAAGAGCAGTGTACGCTGGCTCCTCCCCTCTGGGCCAGTCAACCTTCTCGGACCTTCACTACGTCTGTGTGCGCCGTGCTCAGGGAATTAATTGATTTTTGACGACCCACTGGGTCCCAGCCTAGTCCAAGCAGAGCTCACCAATCGGCTCCATGAGGGGAGCAACCAACTGAAGCCGCTTCCTTACAGTTAGGACCTTCCTACCCAACTCCAATATATCGCCCAGTTGGTTGCCCCTTTCCCATGGGAGGGTCTTATTCCCATCACTCACCACGTGTTCATGCTGGTCCCGAGAACTGCTGGGCTCCCTGACCTCTGACCTCAGCTTGGCTGTGGGAAATGACTACTCCACAGCGTCTTTTAGGTGTAGCTGGTGTTCTGGTTTTTAGTCTGTTGCAGGATCCTACCTCTTCAGTTTATTGGGGATGAGAAGCTGCTGCCTATGTGGCCCAGCCCCTGGTTCTTTGGCACTGGCCTATAGTATTATTTGTGACTCTCGGGCAATCTCAGTCTTGGCCTACTAAGAAGAACAACTGAGTCGAACAATTATGTCACCTTGGCTAAAGTAGCAGGAACATCACATACAGCCTAGAAAATGACAAGCTGTGCTATTAATTTGCCTCCTTTAACTGTATGAACCGGATTTGTGGTTATATAACAGAAATCTAAAATGAACCAGAAATTTGTATACATAAATATGCCCTCTGTTTGGTAATTTTCTCTCCGAGAGAGAAAATTTTAAAGGGTTTGGGGAAGGGGGGAAATAGAGCAATAGAAGAAGAGGGAGAGATTTAAACCAAGGCTGGAGAACAAAGGAAGATTACACAAACTTTGGAAAATTGGTAAAGAAGATAGGAGAAGAGAGAAGAAATGAAAACAAGAACAGAAGAGAATGCCAGCTACAAAAAAATGAAACACAATGTTTACGCTCATAGAAACAAGAACATACGGCAAGAAGAAAACAAAACTAAATAAAACAAGAAATGAGAAAAAAAAAAAGAATAGAATATTCACTTCAAGGCATGTCTCTGCTCTAGACAGAGTAGACAAATGGAGCCCAGATAATCTGTTTTGACCAATCCCAGCAAGCCAACTATAGATTACAGCAGGGTAGTAGATAACCCCAGCAAGCCTGCACCTTTAGTTCCGCTGAAGTTCAGGCTGGTTTCTTGCTATGAGATTGGAGCCCCCTTTATTAGCCTGCAACACTCCATGTGCCTCCTGCCACCTCAACTTGGCTTTTTAACCTCCTGCCAACTTTAACCACGTGTCACCCTGACACTTAGAGCCACTAGGTGGAGCCAGCCTGCAGCTGCTGTGAGTTCCAAGCACAACTGGCCACACTCCAAGGTGGCTTCCTGCAAATAACATCTGCTGGGTTGCGTCTAAGCCTGAATAACTCACTACCTATTGCATTCTGCTGTGTTGACTGCTCTGTTCCAGTGGTGTGTTTCTCTGGCGGCCTCTGGGGTAGCCAGTAATCACGCATCTGAAGACTCAAGCCGGCCCTCCCACGCAGTGAATCTGGGCTCCGAGACATCACTGTCTGCCACCTTGTGCTGCGTTGAAGTCTCACTCTCTTCTCTCTCCCCGTGGGCTTCAGTTCTTAAGATCTCCCTGGGTCCTGGGGACCCACTTCCCTCCTCCTCTTCCTCATTCTAGTACCTAGACACAGAATCTTGGTGAGGCTGTTGCTCTGCTGTTCATCAGTCTGCCACCTTCCCAGGAGTCGTCTTAGGACTTTTCCTGTCAGTTTTCTTGTGGAGTTTCAGTTGCCCAGGTTGTCCCTTTGAGTTTTAATGTCGATGGAGTTGAAGGACAAATTGTTCACCCTATTTGGACTTAGATAGACATAGAGAGTTCTGGAAGCTGAGCTTTGACCTGCTTGCAGAGATTTTATCAGATGTCATTTAACAAAAATTTGTGTAGCATCATGTATATATATTTAAGGGAGAGGGGGAAGAGAAAGGACCCAGGTGAAGAAGGGTGGCTACAGTCCGGCAGAGGAATGGATTAAGAGTTCATTTAGTATTTAGTAAACTTCTGAAGTTTGAAAAACTATGATTTGGTGCATGCCATCACTCTGTGGTCTTCCGTCCACTTCCTAATCCTTGGTTAATTGGTTTTTCCTTCCTGTATATACTGCAGTGGTTTATTTTCTATGACCACCACCAATGTCTTTCTATGCATCTTATCTACTGGCTTTTACTGCATCCTTTATAACATTCTAAGTTAATCTTTCACATCCTTTCTGCTCCATCCAGACTGAAACAATTAACATTACATTCCTGAGCATTCTCCAGTGCACGTACTAGAGGTATGCATGGCTGGTGAGTTAAAGAGCAGCAACACAATTTGGGAAAAGCTTAGTTAACTAGAGCAGAACTGTGACTAACAGGAATGAAAAAGGATGCAGGTTTTACACTTGATCTTAGCCAAAAGGCTGAGAAGCGATAGGATCCAGGTTTTAAGGAAACTTGAGAACAAACAAATATTTTACCACTCCTTGGTTTCTCTCTCTCTCTCTCTCTCTCTCTCTCTCTCTCTCTCTCTCTCTCTCTCTCTTTAATTGCCCAACTTCTAAATGTTCGGTTCCCAGAATTTGGTTTTTGTTCTTTTCCTTTTCTCTCCATGCCAGGATTGCATGTAGTTGCCAACTGTAGTCCTTTGTCGTCGTCTGATATAGTGTGTAGAAAGATTCTGAGGCTTTCCTTGGATTTATCAGGCAGTGTTCTGCTTGTTTGTACTGTTTCCTGTGACTTCACGTTTTTTGGGTGATGACGTGTACTGGTCCAGACCGTTGCATCTGTATCATCTTGCTTGATGTTGTCATAGATGTTGTCACAGAAACCCTGTGTTCTGTGTGCTGACGTGGATGTTTCAGCCCAGGCCTTATTTTCTGGTTGTGGATCCTTCTAACAGTCTCTGGGCTCCAGTGGAAAATCTCTTACTTCAGAATCACTCATCTGTTCTTTCTGAACCTGCTTCTGCCTGGACTCCCTGTCAGTGAATGATACTATCTCTCTACTCAGTCACAGAAATAAGAATTCTAGAAATTGTTCTAGGTTTCTCCATTTGCTGTGTTGAAGCAGTCAGTAGTCCCTAGAATTTTGCTGTTTTGTCCCTACCTCTCTGTCTCTATTATCTTAATTCATCCTCTTACCACTTCTTCAGACGCATCTGCTTGACTCTCATTTTCCTTCAGTGTTCCTCATGCTGGCAGAAACATCAGATACAAATCTGACCATTGCCACTTGCTATTTAACATATTTTACATGGACTCTAGCTTTCAGGACAGTTTGAACTGCCATGCTTAGCTTAGCCCAGCATGCCGTAGAGTCCTTCGTGACTGACTTTTCCTGGTTTTTCATTATCCTCTGTCACTTTGCCACGTGCACATTTTCTTTCAACCACGATACTCTTCTGTAAGTTTCAGAGCAGCTGTTTTCATGCTGTGCATGTTACATGTAGTTAACTCTGTCAGATGCCCTTGTAGCTTCTTTCTGTACAGCTAACGCCCCAACATATTATTCTGAAAATTTTCAAACATGTAGTGAAATCGAAAGAATGTTATAATAATTATCATTATATTTGATTAACTACATATATTTTATAATTATGTAGTACTACATTTCACTATCATGAACATATCTGTTTATCCCAATATTCATCCATTGATGTATGTTATTTTTGGTCCATTTTGAAGTAAATTATAGGGATTAATGTATTCCCTTATCTGAATACTTTGGCAAATGATCGTTAACTGAGTTCAGCAAATCCAAGTGTGTATTTACTAAGGTTTGACAAGTGCATACAACTGTCTAATCTAAATTCGAATCAAGACAGAGACCACCACCATCACCTTAGGAGGTCCCCACATGTTCCTTCCAAGTTAGTCGTGTTCCTATTCCCCTGAGGATTCTTTTTCAGTTTTTTTCCATAAAAGATTGGTTTTCTTGTTTTATCCTTTAAGATTCACTTTGAGAATTACTTTCTTGAAATCTGATTTCCAGTTTTCATTTAGCTATTTCTCTGGATCTACAGTTCATACTGTGATTTCATTGGATTTAACATAGGAAAAAGCTGTTTGACACTGTGCTGTGATTTTTTTTTTCCTTGTGGTTCTGGAAATCTAGAATCTAGGGCCTTGACCATATGAAGCAAGCATTCTGCCACTGAGGTACATTCAAGCTCAAGAGGTGGCTTTTTCGTTTAACTTCTGTTAGACTCTAGGTCGTTCATAGCTGGGTGATAGCAGTAAGACATTGATGTCTTGACACAGTGCTTGACACATACATAAAATTCAGTGAATGTTCGTGGAAATAAGCTGTATTGACAGGGATGGAAGGTTTGGTTGAAAGTATGATAGTTAAATTGAGAGAGCAGGAATTGTATTTTAGCTGCTACAATTTGGACTAGGTCATTATTAATATTTGTTGGATGGCCTTGGTGTGCACATGTCCTAAATTCTTTGCAAAGTAAAGATTACTGACTTGTGAATGCTTTTGAAAGTTAAGAACTATCTAAGAGAAG
Source organism: Dolichotis patagonum (assembly GCA_004027295.1). Taxonomy (NCBI): domain Eukaryota; kingdom Metazoa; phylum Chordata; class Mammalia; order Rodentia; family Caviidae; genus Dolichotis; species Dolichotis patagonum. The sequence goes on from PVJX010005067.1 coordinate 69,729, forward strand.
TGGGGATTCAGATATACATGGATGCTATATACCACTTGTAGATTTTCTACATAAGTAACTAGGAAAACATTTGTTTATTTTGTCTGTATTTTAAAACCAGTTTCTGCCCTTCTTTCTTGTCCATTTACCATTTCCCCCCCTCTCTCTCCATCTTACTCTGGCAGTACCTTTGGCCTGGTAGATTCAGCTGGACTTTGCTATGCAGTGATGGTGTATAATATTGTCCAGAGTTGGGGCGTTCTCATTGGGGACTCGGTCGCCATCCCTGAGCCTAACCTTCGGCTTCACCAAATTCAGCACAAGGGAAAGGTGAGTAAAGGCAAGGACAGGTTGCAGTTCATAGGCTCCAAGCTGGTCTCTTTTTAAAAGTTACTGTAGACATAAAAGTAATGCATGCACATAAGAATGTGTATGATATACATGTGTGTATAGCACACATATATATTTATGATACTTATACACAGAAATCCATATATATATACACACAGAGCCTGCCAAAAAATGTATACATCAGGAAAAGAAAAATTTTCATAAATACTTCAATACTAAATCTGTTGAGACATCATGGCATTAATACAAATTACTTTGACCTCTACAGTTTCAAGAAGTGTTCAAAGTGGAGGCCATTAGCTTCCAGACATTTATCAGTCGGGTGAACTGCTAAAGTATGTATACATTTTTTTGGAAGCTCGTGCTCTCTCTTGTTCTTTCTTTCTGTATATGCATGCTTTTTTGTTTCTATATTTTCTTCAAGGTTTTATTGGTACAATTTAGATACACATAATGATCATGCTCATCATAGAGAATTTGTACATGTACATGATATAACTTATTTTCTTTTTTTTTCCATTCCCCTACCCTCCCTCCAACCCTGTTGTTTGTTTTTATAAAAAGTAAAACTTCTGGTAAGCAAAAGAAATTTAAAAATGAGTTGAAAACCAGGTGTGGTGGCACACACGTGTAATCTCAGTATTCTGGAAGGCTAGGGCTTAGACCTTGCCTGAAAATAAAAAATAAAATACGGGGCTATAGCTCAGCGTGAAAACCCAGGGTTCAATTCCTAGTACCACCACCCAAAAAAAAGGACTGAAGTATGCCACTCGTTACTGTTTTCAGTGCACACCTCTAGTCTTTTTCCTTTTTAGAAATCCATCCATCCATATTTATAATTTACGTGTAGGATAGTATATGCATGTTTGAACACTTTTGATGTCTTTACACATTTGACTGCATCGTTTTGCACTGACACATAGTAGTGTCGATGGTAATGATAGTTAACATTTGCTGCATACCTAATTGGGTGCTAGACACTATGAAGAGTTTCATTGCTTAAATTGCCTGATTTAATCTTCATGGAAACCTTATGGGAGTAGGTATTTAACCACATTTTTACTGAGGTCAGTGGCAGCCAGTGTGTTGCACTGACTAAATCTTGTTTTACACCTGTTGTTGTATGGCCTGAGAGCTAGGAACAGTTACTGTATTTTTAAATGAAAAACAGAAAGAAATCTATTTTGTGATAGTAAAATTTTAATGCTGTGAAGCTTTAAATTAATGGAACACAGCCACGCTTGCTTGTTTACTGTTCTATCTACTTTTCCGTTACAGTGTCAGAGGTGAATTGTTTCATAGCAGAGACTGTCTGGCCTACAAGGCCTAAAATATTTACTGTTGAGCCCTTTAAAAGAGTTTAGTGACTGTGTGCAGCATATTCTATAGTATTTCTAAGTTTTCCCTATCAGGAAAGCACTGTAGTGAACATTTTGGGTGCTGCTAGGAATTGAGCCCAGGTCCTCATGCATAGCAGCCAAGTGCTCTACCACTGAGCTCTGCCCCAGCCCCGGTAGTGAACGTCTTTATATCTTTGCCCATATCTTGATTTCCTTTATGAGTTTCGAATGTAGGCTCTTGGGTCCAGAGGATATGCAGAAATCTAAGGCTTTCAACACATACTGCCGAAAGAGGCCCTGGAAAGGTTTTCCAGCAAGTTGTTTTCCTGTGGTTCTTGACACTGAGAAGAAACCTCTCAAAATTGCTTGCTGATTGTATGTGAAAGCTGTAGTCCCAATACTAGTTTAATTTGGTTTCTTGATTAGTTGCGAGGCTGAGCACTTTATTGTATGTTTATTGACCATATTTCATCTATAAATCACCTTTTTTTTACTTGCCATATTCCCGTTATATGACTGTTTAAAAAATTGGTTTATGAGAACTTTTTAACTTATTTTACTTGGACTTTGAAGAGCTGGATTCACACTGCTAGTGGAAGCATATACATATATAATGTGTTATACATATATAATATATAATGCATATGTACATTTTTAATTTCTTGAGGCAGAGTGTTGCTGTATAATCCATGCTAGCCTTGAATTTCCTGTGCAGCTCAGATTGTGCTTATGATTCTTATACCTCAACCTCATACCACCACGCCAAGGCTGACAAATAGTTCTTGGTTGAAGATTTTTAGTAGCTACTTAAAAAATAGATTTGAACTGAGGAGTGAGCTAATATCTCAGTGGTATTTTTCTGTTACATATTTTATTCTTGATATAAAAGGGAAATTAATTTGTATTTGGCAGATTAATTAGGACCTCACAAAGTGCTGGACTGACAGTTTCTCAGAATTTCTCTGGCTGTGAATTCTGGTTCAGAATTTCTCTGGTTGGTTGCTGTGTATCTGGCTAATTGTCAAGAAACGTTGTGGGCAGCAGCAGATTCTGTGGGAGCTGGAGGTGTTTTTGTCAGATAGTGTGAGGAATTTGCCTTTGTTAAATCAGAGAATTGTCCTGTTCTTGTGTTTTCATTATTAGTGCCCTGCCTACCTTGTATTTGCTTGCCAGATGTCGAAAATAGCTCACTTTTATCTAACATGTGAGAGGTGTGTACAGAGGAGGGTGGGGAGAATACTGCAAGTAGTGAGTCCCGCATTGGAGTTTTTTCCACCTTGGTGTCTGTGATGAACCCCTTTCTGTTTTCTTTCAGGACTATTCCTTTTCCAGTGTTCGTGTGGAGACGCCCCTCCTGCTGGTGGTGAATGGAAAGCCTCAGGGCTCCAGTAGCCAGGCTGCTGCCACGGTGGCATCACGGCCCCAGTGTGAATGATCTTTCCTGACTTGCATGCTGTGGAGGGAGCAGGGAGTAGTGTGAAGACAAGCTCAAGGCCCTCGGCCACTGGATCAGCCATGTCCGGTGACTCCACTGGGGTTGGCGAGGAGTGTGCTTTACGTGGAGACTCCCATCCCCTGCCCTGGAGGACCCCTGTCCCCCTGACTCTTCCCTGTCATGTTCCTGACCCTTCAGGGCCGCACACTTCCCTGGTGTATCTCTCTTGCCTTGTTGACCACTGTCTGTGTTACACAGAGTGTAGCATTGGTGGAAGTGTTAGGATCTTGCCATGGGAAAAAAATCCCTTGGATTCCTGCTCTTGTCTTCTTCCTGAGTCTAATATGTATATATCAGTTAAGTATTTATTGCTAAAGGAAGGGGGCTTAACTTTTTAATGGCTTGATTTTTGAGCTATTTTTATTTTAAAGATTTAAGTTCTTTCCCTTCTTTGGGTTGGAACAGAATTAAATTTTCTTGGGAAAAAAAAAATACCCTCTAGTTTGGTGTGCTTTATTTTCTCCAGGCTTGGATTCTTGCTTTTAGGATCTGTTAGAGTATGCTTTACCTTTTGGACTTTATGCAAAATAGTTTTTTTTTTCTGGAAATCTCAGAAAAAGAATGATAACTCCAGAAATTTGCTGAAGACCAGCTTCTTTCCATTTTCCCATTCTGTCATCCCTAGCAGTGTTCTGCCCCGCAGTCCACGGTGACAGATCAGTGCTGCTCTGATAGTCTCCTGTGCCTGAAAGACCAGAGAGCTACGTATTCAGTTTCTTTAGCTTCTAGTGATATATTTTATAACAGTTTTTCAGTATTGTGAAAAATGGAGAAAGGTTAACAAGGCTTGATAACCAGTTGAATGGGTGTACCAGTGTTAATGCATATAAGCGTGTTTGGAAGACTTTTAAGCACTTGCTATTTTGGGGATACAGCTTAGGTCTTCGTCTGTGGTCTGGTCCTATTCAGCTCTTGTTCAGTGACTTGAGTACTATTGGTAAAAATTTGTAACAACTGCAAATGGCAGAGAATTCAGAAAATGGATAACAGAACAAGTATTTGTCTAAAGAAGTTATAAAGGCTGAATCTAACAAGATAAAAATTTAAAGTCATGCTTTCAGTCCAAAAAGGCTCACTTTCTGAGGTGTATCTTTAACATCATATGCCATAGGTAAGTTAAAGCCAGTACGAGTAACCAATATGATGTAATTGCAAAAACACACGTTTTGGACCAAAGCAATAGTTGATAACTAGAAAAAAGCAATATGTACAGAAGAGACAAAGTATATATGTACAGTTTAAAAAATAGTTAGAATACCTGTGAAGTGTCCAGTTGTCTTAAAAGCTGGAACATCCCTAATACCCTGGAAGTCCTCTGTCTACCTCGCCCTAGTCCAATCTGCTGTGAATGGATGATTCTGCTCCCCACCCTCTTCAATGATCAGTGCTGTCTTTTAGGTGTTTTAACACAACATTTCAGTTGTTTTAGTTCGATGAACTATTCATGACAACAAGTCTATCATACTGCTGCACATGGGTATTTCAGTTTAGTAAAGAAGTTATTGCTGAAGCTCCCCAAAACTGAACTGTCCATGTTAGGAGAGGTGAATTGTTTTTTCAAGACTGCTAGATAGGTAGCTGAGAACACTGTATCTGGAAACAGTTTCTTTAATTTTACATTCAGTAGAGCTTATCTCTATCTTTTACAATTCTGCTGTAACTGGTCATTTAGAGAGTGATGAGTAGTGGGTTATTATTAATCTAAGTGGACGGAAAGCATTTCTAGATCAAAATATAAAATACAAATGCAGAATCAGCTTTGGATATTTATAAGTCAAATACCTTGTGTTATTTTCTCCTAAGGCCTTATTTGATTTTGAATGTCTTATCAGTACACTTAGAATTTCCAAATGGAACAAAGGAGAATTTGAGTTGGAATGCTTTTGGGCTCCAAAACCCTGATTTTTTTTTTTCTTTAGGATACACGATCGTGCCTATTTGCATAACTAGTCCTTTTCTAGGATTAAAGTAGGTCCCCATTCTCTATATAAATCCCTGGGAAGTAACTTATTTTCTTCTATATTTGAAATTTATGTGCTAGTATGTAATAAATTGAGTAATAAGAGAAAGTTCTCAAAGGTGTTACCATATTTTGGCTAGGAAACAAATGGTTTCTGTGGCCTACCTATGAAATAATGAGAAAAATCTCTTGTTAGTATGTTTAGTGTTGATTAGTCTCCACTGCTATGTCAGTTCTTCCAGGAAATCCTAGAGATAATCCTCTTTGGTCTAGAAAATATTTAGGGAATCTGATACTAATGCCAGTTTATTGATTCTAAGGAAATCATTCCTTTCTGTCAAATTTTAACATGTCAGATGACAATTCAGCAGTTTGTGGCCAGGCATGGTGGTGCGTGCCTGTGATCCCAGCACTCAGGGAGCTGAGGTGAAAGGATCCCTGCAAGTTCAAGGCCAGCTGGGGCTACAGAGTAAATTCAAGGCCAGCTTGTCTCCAAAACAACACCATAATTTTAAAAAACCATGACATTCTGGTCAATTTAAATTATAGAATTATTTAAGTTTTTTATCTTTATTAATAGAGGTTTACAGTACATAATGGTCACATTCATCGTGGAAAGCTAGTACATGTACGTAACATCTTAACTCTTTTTACTTTCCTCTCACTGCTCTCTCCCTGCTTCTTTCTTGGTCATTTTCCCACATGGGAAAGCTTTATCTCATTTTTTTGATCGTAAAAGTAATGGTGTTTCTCTCAGTGGCCTTTTAGATTTGGTGAGCTACAACAGTGCTGTTTTGTGGTAGTTCTGTAAGAAATTCCTCTCCTAATTTTTATATATGATGAGCATTTTTCCACAACACTTTATACAAATCTACCACATTATTTTAAAATAGCCACATAAATTTCCAGTTAATGGACATAGCATCTTTTGTTTAATCATTCATTTGTTGCTTTTTTTTAAAATTATGAATAATGTATTGAACATTTGTAATTTTTAGTATGCTTTGGAAGCATTTCTTTTGAGTAAATTTCATGAAGTGAAATTAATTTGATAACCATTGCTAATTTGCATTTCATAAAGGATATATTGATTTATACTTCTCAAGTATTTTAATAAATGCCTGTTTCTTCATGAGCTGTGTATAGTTTTTATGTCTGGTAGACAATATGATTATTGTTTTAAATTTGCATTTTTATATTTGTGACTTTGAGAACCTTCTTAATAAACATTTACTTACTTATAAAATTGATGTGAAATGTAAAAGAGGGCATCCAAGACCAAGAAAACTTAAAAAATTTAGGGAGATAATTTTTTTTTTTTTTTGGTACCGGGGATCGAACTCACAACTTCGCACTTGCCAGGCAGGCACTTAAGCCACTGAGCTGAATCCCCGGCCCCAAGGGAGATAATATTTAGGAAATGATATAATACTTTGTACATTCTGTGTGGTATAATTGTATTGAATTATAATTTCTTCATTGTATGATCTGAACTCTTCAGGACAGACATGAATTCATGTTTACCCTGTGGTTGTAAGACCTTGTCCAGTGCAATAACAAATTGTTGGTTGGATAGATTGTGCGTTTGGAGAACAATTTATAAACTAGTATAGAAAATGTTGACACCTTGTTTGCAGAGTAATAATGATTTGAGGATACTGACACTGTGATACAAATAGTGATGATTTTGAAAGTATTCATTCAGCTTGATTCTTTTGATAGTTGCTCTTCTTGTTAGGTCAGTGGACTGAAATAGTAGGCTACTATGGGATCAACAAATATTTTTAAAAGGTTATTCATTCCATGTAGATTTATCGAACATTCTTGGTACATGGTAATCTAGGACCTATGGTTTCAAAGGTGAGAAACTTAAAAAGCTCACAGCCTATAGGCAATAGAGAAATAGTTAAATATCATGTTATAAGTATGCTCAGAGTGCAAGGACAGATAGATTGAAGTCTACCTTGGGTAGCCCGTAACAGATATGCTCAAGAAAATACTTGAACTGAATTTTGAAGGGTAATTAGCACTGTAGAAGGAATTACTGGTACAGAGGCAGTGGGATAAGAAAAAGCGTAGGAATTTCCAGATGTTAAGAATGTGGTCAGTCATCTTGGCATTAGAATTGCCAAAAGAGGCAGCAATGAAGTGGTAGAAATGTGAAGACCAGAACGTGGAGCCTGTAGCCCATGTGAGGGAGTATCTTCCTGGAGTTGAGAGCTGTCGAGGGTTTTAAAACAAGAAATGACGCAACCAGATTTGTGTTGAGAAGGAAGATGCAGCTGTTGGTAGGACAGCTCCTGTCTGCAGCAGCAGATCCGAGGTTAGCTCAGTGGGAAAGCGCGTAAACTGGAGACAGAATGCCTGAGTTCAGGTTCCAGTGTCACACAGCGGTAATTCCAAATCAAGGGCCTTCTCTCTGTTTGTCCTCTCGGTGTGCTGGGCATGGGCCCCTCAGTCCTCACAAGAGTCCCACACGATCAGTATTGACATCCCTGTTTATAGCAGCTATACCCACTAAAGCTCAAAGAGCTAAGTAAGAAATTCTCCCTTTAATGGAACTCTAGCCCGGCTTCTCTGAGCTCTTTCTGCAACCTTGGCCCATAAACTCTGGAACAAAACACCGGAATCCTGTGTAACACTCAGAGCCACCTCCCTAGGATAAGCCTTATTTCTCTATTTTATTTTAAAAGTGAAAAAGAATAAAAGCAATGATGCAGAATTTCAAAACAAAATAATAGACTAACACTGTTTAACAGATTATGTATTGTTATCGTCAAAGAAGTTCAGATTACAAGATACAGGTATGAAAATGATCAAAGGATTAAACAAAGCATAAACTGTTCTTTTTGATGAAATAACAGTATAGTTATCTATCTTGTATATATACATGTACATATATATATATACACACACATATACATATGTATGAATTTATACACAAACGTAGTCTTTTCTCTTTTCTCCATTTCTCTATCCCAGTTCTTTTGAGCACTTTCTTTCACTTTCACAGCATTGTACATTTTGGGTCCTGTTTAGTCTCAGTTTTTTACACTAGGCAGACAATACAATATTTATACATGTGGATTTGATTTATTTCACTTATGAGTATGGTCTCAAGTTGCATCCATTTACCTATGAAAGCCTCAAGTTTATCCTTCTATACAACTGAGTAATACTCCATTGTATAAAAATACCACATCTTTTTTATCCATCCCAAGGTTGATGGGCACCTGGGTTGTTTCCTGGCATTTGAGCTGTCTCTCTCAGAGAGGGTCTCTCTCCTACTACCTACCAGTCCGCCATCTTGTCTCTTCCCCACCTGGGTTGTTTCCAAGATTTAGCTATCACAAATTGTGCTGCTATGAACATGGGTGCACATATATCGCTGTGGTATGATGTTTTCAGTTCTGGGAAAATACCCAGAAGGGGAATAGCTAGATTGAATGAGACCTCCCATCCTAGTTTTTTGAGGAATCTTCACACTGATTTCCACAGTGGTTATACTAGTCTACACTTTGGGTAGGTAAAGAGTCATGAACAAAACGTAGACTGCTTGGGAAGTACTTGAAAGAATCAACTGGGATCTCATCTTAGTAAAAAGCTTTTGCACTTCAAAAGAAATCACCAACAGAGTGAAAAGGAAACCCACGGAATGGGAAACATCTTAGCCAACAATCCCTCAGATAAAGGACTTCTATCTAGAACATATAAAGAATTGAAAAAAATCAGGCCTCCCAAAGTCAAAGACCCAGTCCAAAAATGGGCACCTGAGATGAACACACACTTCTCAGATGGGGACATACCCATGACAAATAAATACATGATCCCTAGTCTCTTAAAATGCTAACCTGAGAAAACCAGCTGCCAACACTATGGCTGTGTATCCCAGCCAACCCCTGAAGAGAAGGTCTGTCTGTCTCCACGGAGTCTAGTTTTGCTAAGTGCCAGTTAACCCATGTGACTCGTGCAACAACCCTCCTGCGTTTTGATTCTTTTTATTACTCTGCCTCAATGCCCGCCACTCGTTCTCCTTCTAGAGCATCTAGACACTTCTGAGCAAAGAGGAGTTCTGTTCAGTTCATGCTGGACTTTGTCCTACTGCTGCAGCATATTATTGCTGAAATTTGTACTGGCTTCTTTAGTGTCCTGTTTTATCTTTAACATAGACAGTGACAGGGGCTGGAAGTATTGCTAGGTGAGATGGGGCTTACCATGTGTGTGTGAGACCCTGGGTCTCAAAACACAAAACCAAAAAGCAAGAAACATGATTTGAGGCGGGCTAATAGTGAAGATTTTCGGATTCTGATAATTACTAGTGTAATACCATTATTAGTACTACTATTATGATTATTATTAAGTAATGAGAAACGAATTGGGGAAAGGAAGAGTTCAGCTAGAAGGAAGGCAATCATGGAAGTTTCTTGTTCAGCGCAAAGGACCGTGAAATTCGGGTTCTAGTGTGACAATGATTCTGCACTGGTAGCAAGACTGTTGTCAGCCCCCTAGCTAACCATAGGGTCTATGTCTCGTGTCTCATCTCTGTCACAGTGTGCTGGGGTTTTCTATATGGCTAATCAAGAAATACCACTTTGCCTTAATTGCCAGGTGTGTATGCACTTGGGACAGGAAGTGGGCGCTTGGCTGAGTGTGGGATCCTCCGTAACCCTTCTTTTCCCATTCCATTTGCTGTCTCCTCTTCAGGGAGCTCATACTAGCACTCTGCTGATGCAAGAGTTTCAGTCACTGTCCTGTGGTGCTGTGGGATTTGTTACTTTTAATTGGCAGTTGCTGGAATCATTTTAATCCCTCAACTGTGCCTTCTTTGCTAATTGGCTCTCAGGAGCCTCCAACTCCTGCATCAGCCAGGACAGAGCTGCTACCCACAGCCCCGAACGTGTCTGGAGATCCCAGGTGTCCCACTCTTCTAGCTTGTTCAGACAACTTTGCTTGGATCAGCCGTGGGAGAATGTGCTCCTTTGGGCATTGTGTCCACAGAAGCAGCAGCTTAAATTATGCCAGGCTTTCTAGACTTTGCCAACTACTGTATTCTGCCTACAAATTTTTATTCCTGATAGCAGAAAAGAAAAGAAGCTATCTGGTTGAGGTGTCAGCAGTGGGTCTGGTGGAGGATGAGAGAAATGAATCGTCAAAGAAGCTTATCAATTGATGAATGTGGCCTTGACATTTTGCCTCACATACTCCTTTTCTATAGCCAAAGTTCTCGCGGAGAACTTGTTTACTTCTGTTCATCACTGGCCAAAGCAAAATAAACACTTCATTGTTCAACGCAAGCCCATAACTGGCTCACATTTTAAAATATGATTATGGGGGCTGGGGATTTAACTCAGTGGCATAAGCACCTGCCTTGCAAGTGCATGGTCCTGAGTTCGATCCCCAAGCAAAAAAAAAAAAAAAAAAAAATTACTATTTTGGTACTGGAAATTGAATTCATGCTTGCCAAGCAGGCATTGTGCCACATCCCCAGCCCTTAAAAATTACTTTTAAAAGAGACTTTTAGTACTATTTTAGGTTCACAGCAAAACTGAATGAAAAGTGCAGAATTCCTGTCTACCCCCCCGTGCTTTATATCCAATTTTCCCCATTATCAACATCCCATAACCACTGTTCATTTCTTATACTTTGTGAGCCTCCATTCACATTATTATCTAAAGTCTTGATGCATACTGGGCCTCATTCTTGATGTACATTGTACAGATTTTGACCCATGCATTTTTTTTTTCCAAATCCATTTTATTTCAAGGATGAAAAAGAAGAAGAGGAGGAGAGGGAGGAGAAAGAGGAAGAGGAAGAAGCAGAAGCAGCAGCAGCAGAAGAAGATGACTACAACAAAGTTTCGAAACACATCAATAATCAAGGGGCAACAATGGTACATACATTGCATACTGTCTTCCCTCAGTCATTCACCCAGAGCACAAGACATCTGCATTCAATTGTCTGAGCAACAGCAGCACAAATCTTTCTCTTCAATGAACTCAGAGAAATCAGTAGTCTAACTATCTTAACTATTTTCATATACATACACGTACACATATACGTATTTTTTTTCTTCCAGCTTCTCACACTAATGAAACAATAAAATGTTTACACATGTGTTTGGCCAGTGTATTCGGACAGGTGTTCGCTATTATAGTTTCACTACCCTAAAAATCTTTTGTGTCGCACCTATTTATCCTTCTTTCCTCTTAACACCCAGAAAATACTGCGGTTTTTTTCCATTATTTTCATAGTTTTTACTTTCCTAGAGTATCATAAAGTTGCAGCCAAGAAGTATCTGGCCTTTTCAGGTTGACTTCTTGTCTATATTTTCAAGAATCATCTAAAAATACTTTCTAGTTGGATTTTAAAGCTACAGTAAAGAGTAAACATATAGTGTATCCAAACACACCATATAATTTCCTTTATTTATTTAGTTAATTTTAGTTTTACTTTTTTTGAGACAAGGCCTCACGATATAGTTTAAGCAAGCCTTGAACTCACTGTGTAACCCAGGCTGGCCTCAAACTTGGGGCAATCCTGCCTCAGCCTCCTAAATGCTGGGATTGCAGGGGAGTGCCACCACACCTGGCTCACTTCTGTCTTTTTGACAAGGGTATATTACTGAAGAAAACTGTCCAGGTGCCTAGCACATCCTTGGAGAAACGTTGTCGTAGGTTTTATCTTGAGTATGTTTTTGACCTACAGTCTTTGGCCATATTACAGATAAAGTCCAGTATAGAAAACGCCTATTTGAGTGTTGAATTGTGGCCTGCTTACTAAATGATAGGATAGGTGCTTATATATCAAATGGCTTCAAGCCTTGGTCTTCAATTTGGGACAAGACAAAGAAAAATGAAGAAATCTGAGTATGAAGTTTTATCAATGTTCATTTGGAGCTGAATTCTAGATAAAGCAACATATGTATGCATTTTCACTTCTTATATAATGTATGATTTGTAAGTGATAAATCTCTCAAGAGACCTTGGTCTCTTTTAGGTAGGAAATATATCTTTTAAAAATATGTCTCAAAGGCTGGGTGTGGTGGTGCACAACTGAAATCTCAGCACTCAGGAGACTGAGGCAGGAGGATTACTGCAAGTTTGAGGCCAGCCTGGGCTATAAAGTGAGAGTTCAAGGGCTGGAGATTTAGCTCAGCAGCACAACCACCTGCCTGGCAAGTGAGAGTTCAAGGCCAGCCTGAACTACGTAATGAGACCTTGACTCTAAAAGTCATAAAAAAAAAAATCTGAAACTCTGGGATGGTGCCTATTGATAGTGGGGTAAATACTGTATGAATAAAACTTATTCTATTATTGATTACAATTCTCTGAACAGGCTTTTCTGTCCTTGCTTACTTTAGATTTAGAAGATCAGGCTCTTACATTTTTTCCATGTATTTTACAGGTTTATGTTGATATAGACAAGGTAAAGAAAATGGCTTTAATTAAGTATAATTAAATTTATTCAGTTAAACATTACATTTCCTCTATATTTCATATATAATTTCATTTTTGTTTGTTTCTAGAGTTTGGTGTGGTTCATGCAATTCCTAATCAGGATTTTGAATGATGATCTCTTCAATTTCTCAGTTACTACTATTACTATTTTTTTTTTTTTTTGAGACAGGATCTCGCTATGTAGTTCAGACTGGCCTCGAACTCACTGTGTAGCCCAAGATGGCCTTAAACTTGCAGTAATCCTGCTGCCTCAGCCTCTCAAGTGCTGGAATTACAAGTGTGTGCCATCACATCTGGCTTAGGTTATCACAAAAAAATTTTTTTGGCATAAATGTGTGCTAGCAAGTGGTAGAAAAGATATATTGTTTTTCTTCTAGAGTTCTATATTTTTCTATAATAACAGACATCTTCCTATTAATCAGAATTTGACTCAGTCAGTTTCTTTGGAATATACTTAAGGGTATGATCATTCCTTGAATCTCAGTGTTTACTTTTCTGTGATTGAGAAACATGTTAAAATATCTTTTGAGGAAACTTAACATTACATTAATGGTTAGTCAAATGTTCTCATATGAAATTTAAAAATGGTTAAGATTTTTCTTACACATATACTGATGTTGTTTTACCAGTCAATAAATAATCATCAATATTCAAATAATAAAATTTACTAAACATTACTAATGGGCCACTTTTAAAAATTAAGTTTATTGGCATAATTTAGATTCACATAATGTTAGCATTCATCATGGATAACTTGTACCTGCACATGATATATCTTGATTCTTTTTTCCCCACTCTCCTATCCTTCTTTACCTACCCTCCTACCCTACTTCCCCTCCTTATTTACAAGAGCTTTGTTTCCATTTCTCTTTTATTCTCAGTTTTTAAAATTTTCTCTTCCTCCCCCACTTCCCTAGTTCCTCTTCTCATTTGAACATTTTCTCCCCAATTCTCAATATGTTTATACATTTTGGTCCTTATTTACCCTTTTGGTTTCTCACACCAGAGAAACAATGTGGTATTTACATATGCATATCCGATTTAGTTCACTTAAGAGAATGACCTCAAGGTGCATCCATTTACCTAGGAATGTCTCAGGCTTATCCTTTATGACTAAGTAGTATTCCATTGTATATAAAGCCCCACAACTTCTTTATCCATTTATCTGTTGATGAGCATTTGGACTGTTTCCAATATTTAGCTATTACAACTGTGCTGCCATAAACATGACTGTGAACATGATGTGGGATGATGCTGTGGTATGATGGTTTATAGTTCTTTTAGGAAGATGCAGGAAGCAGAATACTTGGGTCAAATAGATCCTCTAGGTTTAGTTTTTCAAAGAATCTCCACACTTTATTGCCACACTGGTTGCACCAGGCTACATTCCCACTAATAGCGGAGAAGAGTTTCTTTTTCCTCCACAGCTAATGGGCCACTTTCAAGCTCATTTTTTATTTTGTTTTGAATCTACATAGATTTTAGTGAAGTAAGATAATTAATGTGGGACTTGGTATTTTTGAATGAGATTACAGTGGCAATAAGAAATATCAGCTAAGCTTTTCTTTAAAAATAACTATATTTTGGAATAATTCTAGATTCACAGAAAATTTTCAAATTGAATACAGAAAATTCTCATATATTTCTTATTCTTTTTCCACTCCCCACATCCCCTTTTTATGGCAGTGCTGGGGATGGAACCCAGGGCTTACTGTATGCTGGCAAGTGCTATACTATCCAGATATATCCACATAGTGTTTCATTTTATATTATTTTATTTTTACACATCTTGTTAAGTTGCTCAGGCAGATCTCAAACTTGTGACTCTCCTGCCTCAGCCTCCTGATATCTGGGGTTATTCACATGTATGATCATACTCAGTTTATACCCCTGCATTGTTAATATCTGCCATTTTCATGCTATATTAATTTATTTTTTTAATTTTATTTTAAAGAGGGTAAAATTAAACACAACAAAATAGAACATAAGAAAGCAATGTAAGAGACATAGATTTCAAAGCAAGACAACCAGAGATCTTTACTATCTATCATATTGTCTCTTGTTTTCTTCCAAATAGTTGTCCATATCTTCACACACAGTGAATTCATACAAAACAACATAGTATAAAACTGATTCAAACAGGATGATGAAGGTGTTTTAGGTCTTCAAGGCCAGACAATAAGGAAGTCAACAATGACTGTCATAGTGTCTCTAATTCTCTTTAAAATAGCTGTCCATACCTTCATGTATGTTGAAATTAAACAAAACAAAACAGACTAAAACCACTCTGAACAAAGAATAACAGTATTGCTGGATTTCACATGATACTACGGAATCAGCGCTGGGTACTGTAGTTCTCTTTTTCTTCAAAGTAGTTGTTCATTTCATCATACATTATGCAATCAGTTCTCATAAACAATTTATAAGTTCTACCCATGCATGAGACTCTACATGTATATCCAACCTTTCTGTATTAGAAGGAAAAACAAAGCAAAGCAAGACAAAACAAAACAAATTCCTAGAAAAACATGAAACGAAAAAGTCATGTAAAACCACAATACAAGGTGATCTACAATGATCACTATGATGTTTCGTTATCTTCAATAGAATTATCTATATCATCAGGCATAGTACAATTGAACATAGCAGTACATAACAATATTAATAAAAATAAAACATTGGAGACATTATGACTTCAAAAGCAGGTAATAGTCAAACCAAAATGGGTATCCTAGTGAATCTTGTTATATTGCCTCTACTGTCAGACTTGATACTATCAATCATAACAGATTTGAATAAAATCAGCCAATACAAAACAGCAGTCTAGCAAACCAGATTCAAATAAGATCAGTCATAATAAGACAGTGTAAGTTACACAGGGCTTCAGATTAAGTTAATAGGAAATTGCTGGTCGAGTTGCCCCTATTTCTCTCTGGTTCCCTGTCACATAGAGCATTGTTTTCTCATATTTGACTTTCTGTCCATAAACCTCCTTTCAGGTTAATTATATTTCCAGTACAGAGCATCTTGATGGACCCTATCTCCTGATCTCTCTGCCTGTGTTTCTCTTTGTTAGTGTACCAAGGCCATCTATGTTAGAGATTACAGCCAAACTTCTCTGCCTCATTTCTGCTGTGCTATTTTTCTGCCATTGGTTGTCTATGTTTCTCCTTCATTCCACTGTCTGCACCATTCATTGAGGCTTCTCTGCCACTGTTCCTGAAATCTGTTATTTTTTTTCTCTCTCTCTAGAATGTCCTTCAGTATTTTTTGTAGGGTTGGATTGGTGGTCACGAATTCCTCCAGTTCCTCCTTATCATGGAAGCATCTTTTTTCTCCATTAATTTTAAGAGACAGTTTTGCAGGGTACATCAATCTGGACTGGAGGTTATTTTCTTTGAGGGCTTGGGATACTTTGCTCCAAGCTCTTCTTGATTTGATGGTTTGCATTGAGAAGTCTGCCATGATCTTGATGGGTTTTCCTTTATAAGTGATCTGTTTCTTTTCTCTGATGGCTTTTAATATTCTGTTCTTGTGATGAATTTCTGGGATCTTGATTATTATATATCTGGGTGTAGCTCTATTTTGGTTGTAGGTGGCTAGAGTTCTGTATGCTCCATGCATCTGAATATCATTTCCTTTTCCTATGTTTTGGAAGTTTTCCTTAATTATTTTTGTGAATAGCCTTTGTATTTCCTTTGTGTTTACCCCTGCTTCTTCATTCACATTTTTTATTCTTAAGTTATAGATCTTCTTGTCATCTTCCAGCCTTTGTATTGTTACTGCCTGTTTCCTTGTTATTTTTAAGAGATCTTTCCTTTCACAATCACACATTGCAAACCAGTCTTCAAGTTTTGTTAATCTGTCTCTAGTTTCTTTCAGGCAATTTTCCCAGCTTTTGATGGAGTTTTTAATTTCCTGGTAATCTCTTTGAATGTTTCATGTATTCTAGGTTTTCTTTATATTCTTCATCAAACATGTCTCTCTTTATTTTGTGTCCCTTAATTCTTCCATCTGTGTCTTCTTGAGAGGTGCTTAGCATTTCTTTTATTAATCTCCTTATATCTTGCTTTACTTGTATTAATATTTCAGTTTTGAGTTTGTTTATAATGTCACGAAGATATCTCTTTATGTCAGCGATGCCATGTCTGATATTGCATGTTTGCTGCCCTCAATCTCTTCTGTATTTACCCCTTCTGGACCCATATTCCCTGGGTTGGGGGCTTTTTCTTATTTCTTTCTATTGTCATGTTTCTGGTTTCTTGCATACAGGTGTATAGTGGAGGTCCTGGCCCCTTTCCTTGTTGGTTGTGGTTCTTCTGAAGTGCACTGGCTAGGGATTTCTGCCCTCTCCAGTTTGCTGTTGGTCATTGAGGGGTGGTCTAGGTTGGCTCCTCCCCTCAAAGCCAGTCAACCAGCGAGGGCCTTCACCACATTAGTGTGTGCAGTGTGGATGGAACCAGTTTGGCACAACTTCGGGGACAATTTTGTCCCTGGCTATTGGGTCCTGGCCAAGGGCGTGACCCAGTGCAAGCAGATCCCACCAATCTGCTCTGGACAGGAGCAGCCAACTAAAGTCACTGCTGTTCCTTGTTCAGGCCCACCCTGCCTGATTGCAATATGTCATCCAACTGGTCACCCCTTTCCTGTGGGAGGGTCAGACTCCGAGCACTCACCCCAGGATAGTGCAGGTCCCCAAACCAGCTCTGTTCTCCATTGGGCTCTCTGACCCCCGACTTCAGTGCAACTGCAGCTCTGGCAGGGAGAGCACTGCGACCATGAGTCTGGGTGGCTCCAATGGTAGCATCACAACCACGAGTTTGATCGGCTCCTTTCCTTTTAGTTTCTTCCTGGGCTGAGAGGATCCACCTCTCTCCGTCTGGTCTTCAGGATGTTTTACTCCAGCATCTGAGCTGTTACTCTCAGGGAGGCTCTGTATTTTGCTGCTTACTGATTTGCCATCTTTAGCTCTGCTCATGCTATATTAATTTAAAAACCAGTAATTAGTAAGTTTCTAAAGTTTTAGTAAACTTGCTAGTAACTAAACCTATATGGGCAACACCAATTTTCCATTAATATCTTTGTTTTAGAGTCTGATCCAGAGTATCGCATTTCATTTAGTTGTCATGTCTCTCCAGTCCACTGTCAGACTGCGCCAGTTTGTTATGCTGCCTTACATGGAAAATTTGGCTGTGCATATTTATTAAGCTAAAAATACTGCAAGGAAAGGGTATCCCGGATTATCTGAATGAGTCAATGTAACAACAAGGGTCATTGTAAGAAGAAGTAAGGAGAGTCAAAGACAGAAAAGGTAATGTGATACCTAAGGCCAGGATGAGTGGGAGGAAATTAAGATTTCAAGATGCTCTATCATTATATTTGAAGGAGGATAAAGAGACCATTATCTGGGCTGAGGATTTAGCTCAGTGGTGTGAGTGCCTGTGTAGCAAGTATGAGGTTGTGAGTTTGATCCCTGGTGAGAGAGAGAGAGAGAGAGAGAGAGAGAGAGAGAGAGAGAGAGAGAGAGAGAGACCATTAGCTAAGGAATGTAGTTGGCCCATAAAAGCTGGAAAAAAAGAGGGAACTGTTATGGTTTGTGTATAGATGTACCCACAGAGCTTCATGCAGTCATGGGGGCAGGCTTCTAAAATTTGCAACTGATTTATGGTCCAACACTGGAATTATAGGTGTGTGCTACACCTACCCTACAATATAAGAGACAGAAAAACATACAATATAAAGAACCAAAAGAGTCTTCACTTTTCACATTCCTCCCTTTTACTCTTGTTGCTTTTACTGTCTTCTGACATCACAAACTGTTACCCCTCTTCCATGCCACCCTGGCTTGGAGCTAGCTGATTATGGATTGAAACTTCCACAAACTGTGAGTTAAGTATACATTTCCTTACTTAATTTTGGGCTTTGGGCATCAGGTATTTTGTCTCAGCAACATGAGAAGGGTAATTAAGACAGGAGCAATTTCTGTTGGGTTTATCACTTTTTTTTATTTAAAAGAGAATAAAACAAAAGGGGGCAGTACAGAGCAGATCAGAACAGGACAACATAGGCAACACAGTACTTTACATTAAGTCAACTGGACATCAACAGTATCTAACACCATATCTCTTACTCTGCTATAGTTGAGCATAGTTTCAATTACAATAATATCAAACATAACACAATAGTATAAAGCCA